>JAHHFK020004745.1:0-27215 GCA_024533555.2 Aedes koreicus | reverse complement strand
GAAACTATGGTTTTTTTTTTAAATATGAACAAGCTTTTTGCATTGATTGTACATAGATTTTATTTTAATTAGAAATTGATACCAAAACATTTAAATTGAATTCCAAAAATTAGTTTCGAGGTAAAGATCGCGGTTTATGGGGTTTTCACTAATTGGGGGAAATGAGGTCTGTCTCAGTTGTTTCAAATGTTAAACCTCTACAGTCTTCAGCAGAATTGTTGTACGGGGTTAAACCAACAAATCTGTGTCATTGGATTCCGGTTTATGTGAGAATTTCACCGCTAGAGGCGCTTTACATTCGACTTACTATATATGAATGCAGTTACGCTTTGGGATAAGGTGTAATTGGTTTCATTCTAGGATATCTCGAGAGCCTCACCAGTTAGGACACATCAGTCTTCAGTAAACATGTCCTAGTGGTAAATTTCGGACACAAGTTCGGAATTCACTCACTACACGGGGCCAGTGTGCATATAACCTTCCAGTTTGTTATTGCTATATCTCGAGAGCCTAACTATTTAGGACGATGCCAAGCCCTTCCGAAAAGTGGAATCACTCAAATTTGAGTAAAGGAAACTGGGGTTGACAAGTCGACAAAATCAAAAACATCTGTTTGAGTCGATGTTTTCGATTTGTCGACTTGTCACTCACAGTTACATTAACACAAATTTGAGTGACTCCACTTTTGACGAAAGTGAGTCTAAAAAGTCTCAAAACTAAATTAGAACCGCTGGCATTGTAGTTCTTGCTACTTGACTGCCTCTTGCTATCCCCAGGACATTGCTACTTTTCTACCCCTTGCTAGTTCACTGACCTTTGCAACTCCTGTGCGCCTCGCTACAATCCTGCACCTTGCTAGCTCCTGTTTCTTACTTATTCGCTACCCATTGTTTCTTCCATACCTCTTACTACCCCATGCTCCTTGCCTCACGACCCTGTCCATTGTTTCCTTCCTACTCCTAGCTACCTCACTGCCCTACCACTATTGCTACCACCCGCCTGCCCCTTTCTAGCCCATGTTCCTTGCAACTCCCTTGCACATAGCTACTTCGCTACCGATTTCTACCTCTATATTGCAGGCTCTTGCTACCCTTGCTCCTGCTGTCCCACTGGCCCTTGCTACTTTCCAGTCCCTTCTTATTCTTTGGCTCTAGTGGTATGTTCAGCGTGAACAAACTGAAATCTCACATGTATACTTGCGCCACGTTGTGAATGAATTCTGAACTTATGTGAATACTATCCGGAAAAGCTTGGTCACTAGCACAAGTTTGCTGAAGAAAGCTTCGTCCTAATTAGTAAGGCTCTCGAGATACCGCATAATGAAACTGAAAGCTCATATGCACACTAGCGTCGCATAGTGAGAGAATTCCGAACTTATAAGACTACCATATGGAAAAATTTAAGCGCATACACAAGTTTGCTGAAGAAAGCAAAGCCCTAACTGGTAACGCTCTCTAGATATAGCTTATACAAATTGCAGTCTCATATGCACACTAGCGCCACGCAGTGAGTGAGTTACGAACATATGGGATCACTATCCGAGAGGGCTTGAGCACTAGCACAAGTTATTGAAGAAAGCAATGTCCTAACTGGTAAGACTCTCGTGATATAGCATTAATAACCTTCAACCTCATATCCACACACTTAGAAATTGTGAATTTTACACGAGACGTAATTCATGTTTGTTAAAAGTTGGGGAACGTAAAGAAAGATTTCGTGCAAAAGTATGTCTCCTGAAACTGATACATACGCAGTTCAACAAAACATCTGTTTGATTGAATTTATTATCTCATCTCTTTCAACTCATTCTTATGTGCTAAAGGACGCTTGCATGTGTCGGTCTCAGGAGACAGACATTTACTTGACATTTTGGTAGTGTGCATACTAGCGCCACGTAGTGAGTGAATTACAAACGTATGTGATCATCTTCCGGATGGACTTGGTCACTAGAATGAATTTACTGAAGCAAGCAATGTCGTGATTCCTAAGGCGCTCGAGATATAACAATAACAAACTGGATGGTGACGGAACGCACGAAAACTGTCTTCTTCCTACCGGGACCTATCGGACGGTGCGAAAGCAAGCACTGAGTTAATAAAAATAATGATTAATTTTCGACAACTCATTTAAAACGACGTATCTGATTGTTTAAACAAAAAAGGGAAGAAAGAATTAAACATAATTTTTGAAAACCTTAGTTCTTTCACACAAACTAGGACCACCGACACAAGGAATAACATTTCCCTAACATGATGTTGATGCTGGTTTCCGATGGGCTGCTGTGAGTTTTGAGAAATTACGTTTGAATCTCTGTTCCCCTTTGTCTACAAATTCAGATACATCGTTTTAAATAAGTTGTCAAGGATTGTTTGACAATTCACTTACCTGTTGCAGCGGAGATGAAACTGGACGGCACTGATTGAGGCAACTGCCTGACGGGTAACGGGTTGGAAAAAATCGGAAAAACGAGCACTGAACTTAGTCGGTAGTAAACAACTTATTCTTTCAAATTCTTGCTCGGTAATTTTTCTCACTTACCGGTACTTTATCGGATACGGGATGGCGATGGAACGCACAAACTTCTAAATAGAAATAACCTAAAATTCAACACTCTTTTAAAGCGTTCAAAATTTCACCTTCGAACGCGAACGACTCTGAAACATGATTGAGCACGTTTTGATAGATACACGTAACACTGGCAGTGGTCATGATTTCTGGTTCATAAAAATGGTTGCGCTGAATCATGATATTGTTCATTTCGGTCAAGATTTCATGATTTCATGAAGGAATACAGTTTCTGGTTTCATGGTATGCAAATCATGAAAACTGGATCAGATTTGTTTCCGTGTACGCATAAGCTGAATCTTTAATGCACATGTTAAATTGTCCAGGGGTTCTTTACTGCTTATAAAAGCATATCTGTCCCATTTGGTCGACAGCAAGCCGAGAAAAACGCTGTTGAAAAATGATTTCTCTGTAGGCTGTTAGGATGGGACAACCTAGAATTTAAACGATATTTTTAGAAACAAAATATGGTACTTTCAGTGCATATTGCAAAATATCGGTGATGAACAATAGATTCCAACGTATAACTCTTTTTCGATAAAAATCCATATGGGACAGTTATGCTTTTATGGACAGTTAAGTTCAGATTGAAAGACAATGGTGCTAGTTAGCATCAGTGTTGGAAATATCATTTTCAAAAAAACATTCACTCTTTCCTATATCACCTATATCGCCGAGGAACCTCGCACTCAAAGTTCGCTAATGAAATACAATCCCAAGTTCATGAAAGCGCAGAGTGAGGAAGGCTGAAGACTTATGCGATATCTTTCTGTCTAAATTTCATTTCTATGAAATGCGCAGTGTGCTTCTCAAGAACGAATGTGATGTAAAGATATAGAGAGAGAAAAATGATCTGATTTTTTTCGTATCCTCGCGTCGCTGACTCGAGTAGAAAAAGTTCGCGATATTTCATTCTATCATCCCAGAGGGTTCACTCAAGAAACGTTGGTGTGTGAAACTAGCAACGGGAATTTCCTAAGTGATAACATAGCGCACGATGAATTGATATTTTGGTGAGAATTCCATCACTGGTTAGCATATTATTCAAATAGCATAACAAAAAACTATTAGTCGAATAAGTTAGGAATTACTGCTATATTACGAATGCTGCTGAAGGGCGCCTTGGATCTTTGTCCAGGTACTAACATCGGCGGTTCTTTGGAGCAAGATTATGTTTTGGAGAAGCGTGTCGATAATGTTCTGAGTTCTGAAAGAAAAGTAATGCGGAGTTCTTGGAGAAACAGAAAAGACCATTACTCTTAATTAAAAAGCCCAGTTTAATATGCCCAGGTAAAAAGCAAATAAACTTCAAAAATCAGCATTTGACATTCTGATCGTAAGGCCCCTCGAAATTTATTTACATTGGAAATGTCAGCCCAGCTACCGAGCAGCATCCGCTAACTGGACTGTTCACTTAGCCCAGTTAGCGTACGGTTGCTGTAGCTATAAGATATGGAGCTGATGGTTTACCGAATGGACCGGTCCATCAACATTAACCTGAAAGGTTCTGCTGGACAAAGCTTCGGTGCATTTTTAGTCAAGGGCGTAAATCTCTACTTGGTTGGCGATGCTATGAATTGTGTTGGCAAAAGTTTGTCAGGAGGCAGTATTATTATTCGGCCACCAGAGGAATTGGTTTTCGAGTCACACTTGAACGTTATTGACGGCAATGTAGGTCTGTATGGTGCTACAATGGAAAGGCATTTTTCCTTGGTATTGCAGCGGAACGGTTCTGCGTACGTAATTCTGGAGCTAGGGTTGTCGTAGGTGTGGGTGATCATGGTTGCGAGTACATGACTGGTGGAATGGTATTGATTTTGGACTTAACTGGAACAAACTTAGCTGCCAGCATGTCTGGAGGTATCGCGTATGTTTCGGATGTTGACGAATCATTCCGCTCCAAAGTTACTCCAGGTATGGTTGAGTAGTTTGGATTGAATACAGATGAAGATTGGAAAAAACTGTAAGGACTTTGATGCAGGAATTTTCTGAACAACAGGCTCAATTATTGCTCTGGATTTGTTGACTAGATGGCCTGAGTCATGTAACCGAGTTGTAAAAGTATTCCCATATTAATATCAGAAAGCATTGAATGAAGAACAGGCAACAAGGATATGAAAGCAATTGCTAATGCTCTAGTCAAAAAAAAAACTCGCTAGATAAACGCTTGAGATCGGCAATCTTATTGCGGTTGAGCGTCAAAAATATTGAAATGAAGTTTACAATTTCCCTTATGTCCGAAAAAATCTAAAAACTCGACTGCTCGTTGCATGGAATGAGGTGTGCCCTTCTGCCAATCTAATTCCCATGGAAGCCCCCTAGGAAATATTATTGCAACGGAACGATTGGAACGCTTTGGTATTCAATGGTGACTGGAAGGAAGCAATTGCCCAGCTTCTTCCGCGAACAACTTCCCACAATTTACAGGACGAGTGTGTCCAGCTCCGTGTGAGAGAGCATGCTGCTTGGGAATTTCTGAGCCAGCGGTTACAATCAAACATATTGAATTTGCGATCATTGATCATGCTTTTGAACAAGGATGGATTATCCCACATATTCCTGAAGAACGAACCAGTAAACGTGTTGCTGTTATCCAGCTGGTCTGTCCGCGGCACAACAACTGAACAAAGCCGACCATTTGGTAACAGTGTATAAGAGACATGATTGCCCTGGTGGCCTATTGCAGTATGATATTCTTGCTATTAAATTATCAAAGGAAGATCGTTAAACGGTGTATTGAGTTTATAGCAGCTGAAGGTATCAAGTTTAAATTAGAATGTGGCTCGGGATAAACGGTAAGGCGTTTTCTTTTCAAACGACTTCATCGGACGGTGTTCGGTTAGGCTTGACTTCGTTTAGAGTCTGGGAAAGCCTTCTCCAGCATTTTCCAAGGTGAGGTGCAGCTAGCAGATTGATTGACCATTTGGTTAGGGATCGTAGATGTCCTCAAATCATTTGTTCTGGTATTTTTCTTTCACGGTTGGCAGTAACAGTACCAACCCGGGAACATTGAAATGTATAGTCATCCTACAATTGTTTTATAGAAAACTTTAAACCCACTTGAACCATAGCTCAACCGAACACCGTTTTGAAGTAGGTCAGTTTTGTTGCACGTCAAATAAGCTTGGTGATTAGGAAAAATTAGAACTGGAAATGGCATTTTGTAAAATTAATAATATAGGGGTTGTTTAGAATGTGATTTGTTGGAAGAGCAATAACAATTTTGTCTGTACGTCAAGTCTGTGTGAGCATTCAACGCAATTTGACAAACATGATCAACATACAGGGACATACTTCAATAGTTCTAATCAATGGACGCAGGAATTTCCATTCTCCCACAAAAAAACATGATCAGGGCTGGCAAATGTAATTTTCAATGAAAAATAACGTACGACTTTTACCTAAATACGTCTGAAAATCTCATCGATGTTTTCGTCATCATAGCACGTGACAGTGTTTTAATCAAAAGCACATTTATTGGTATTATTGTAAGTTTCGTCTTCAAACTTGAAATAAATTTTCCACTTCCATCCGGAAGTTTGGTGAGGATCGTAGCTTTGCGGACGCAACTAAATGTGGTCGAAAACCAGAATCAATGGACCGGAAGATCATGATGGATTTTTCGAATAAAGAAAGCAGTTCTGTTCAAGATGTTGCCAAAATGCTGGGTATTTTTTTTTCTTTTTGAGTAACGTCCAACGTGCCAAAGCAAGAATCCGTCTAATAACCATCAAGAAGCCGAATATGCCACAACGGAGCAGGCTGGAACCGTTAAACCGCAGGCTCGGAAGCTGTATGACAGTCTACTGTGTGGAGAATCGGCGTGTATTGCCAGGGATGATGAAACATATGTAAAATTTGACTATAAGACGCTTCCGGGAGATCAATATTACAACGTGCGTGGAAGCCTGGACGTCGATGATGCCGATAAGTCAATTTAAACCGAGAAATTTGGTAAAGATGCAATTATTTGGCAAGCTATTTGCGAATGCGCAATGTGGTCAGAGCCGTTTGTGACATCAGAGACAATGAAGACTGATACGTACATCCGGGAATGCCTGAATCAGCGTTTTCGGCCAATGATGGTCCAGCATGGTACGACGTCAATAAAGTTCAATACGTGTCGAAATTATGAATCCTCCGAACTGTTCTCAAGACCAATCGAAACCAATCGGGCTCTTAACAAGGTATATCTAAGAAAACATGTAAAGCAGCCATGTTGCCATCGAAAAAAAAATGCGATTGACTGGAAAAAAGTGTCTAAAACAATTGCGAAGGAGTCCGTGTAGAGACTGATGAGCAGCGTTAGGGCAAAAGTGCGTTCCTTGGTTCCTTGGCTTACGATAATAAGATTTTTTTTACCTGATACTGAAAAAATTATCTTGATTTTTAATCGTGCTTATACTTTCTGGGACAGCCCATAGTTCGTTTCTTCTCGTAATAGTGAGATGGCCTGTGAGATGAATCTTTTTTTTTTTTGTCACATGATGACCGTGAGATTTACTAACACTGAACATGATACAACAAATTTACAATGTGCCTTCTATAAAGACCAAAAAGAGGGAGAATAATAAATAAGCGGCGTGGTATTTATTGCAACACCAACCAAAACGCTTTAGACAAATGACGATCTACTTGTGCATCGGAGTTACACAAAAGCAGACTGAGGGAATAAAAAAGCATTCACAGCATTTCAAAGGTGTCCATGACATAATGGCATCACTTTAAAAAAGCTGTTAGATTTTACCATTTGGGTTAATTTTAATGAAATGTTAGATTTTTTTATAGTATACTGTAAATTTTTACCAAATATGAAACTGCTGAACATTCGTTAATCGATTCGGTAGTTTTGTAGTTTTACAGTTCGTTCAGTAAATTTAACTCCGCTACTGACCTGTCCAAATTTACCGAAACGTTCTATAAATTTTTCTGAACGATTAGTAACGCGCGCTGTCACATTTTCACCGAAAATGATATACAGTTACTGTCGCTCAGCTCGTTTGTAGACGGGTTTTTGTTGATTTTTTTTCTTGCATTTTACATTTAGGATAATTAATGAGATAAATTATTATGTTTTCCGCGTTCATTTGCGTTTCGTTGATCTTTATTTAGATCATTTGTTTATATCATATCATACGTATATTTCGTTCATATTTCTGTGCAAAAAGCACATTTGGTTCATATGTGTTTCGATCAAGTTCTGGCATAAGCTCACAGTTTCCGCAATTTTATTGTGTGGAATACCAACATTAGCTGTATGCCAACATATGCTCATAGCTGCTGTTTGTTGAATGTCTTCTAACGTTATATACCCACTGGATGTTCGGTTTGTGTCCGGGTGTCCGGCTCACTGATTTCTAATTCGAAATACGGAGGTGCACCCAGAGTCCATGTTAGCTCAGGCTCTGATTTATGAGGATGATTATCCCTAATATGCCTCTATGCTGATAGCGCATTTGGCGTCGTTGTGACCATTTTCAATGTTCCAATTAACATATCGCCCGAGCCCTTCTTCATATCCTGGGTTCGGCTGACCGCAGAAAAAAGCGATGGATTTTTCTTGCTCCTTCTATATCGAATGAAATATAAAATACATTTTAACTTAACTTACGGAACAGATTTCTCGCTCATTCATCAAGGACTCCAATTTTGTTCAATATTTCCTGCATTTATGCACTTACTTTTGGCTGCACCGTCAAACTCAACAGAACTGGCCAACATTCAACTTTAAAACGGCGGGTAAAGGTCGAGTTTGACAGCATGGAATAAATTTTCAATCTGTTCGGAACTTTTTTTACAGTTTATTTTGCAGAAGATTAAATGTACAGTGCATTCGTAATTTGTTTTACAGTGTTGCGGAACTGCACCGATTTTCAGTTTTCTGTAAATTACAGAAATTCAGTACGTTTGATTGCTGTAATTGTGTAAAATATCATATTTTTCAAAATGCAATGCTTGGTGAAATTTCTATTTTATTTTATTTGTTTTGTTTCTTCAGCAAAAAAAGTACCTAAAATATTTTTTTAAATTTGGTGTATTAGTGGATCCACAGCTGTGTCAGTGTCCGGTTTTTTTTTTCATATTCAACCTTTGATTGTGGCTTGGAGTGTCGCCAGAATGAAAATCAGCTCCATTAAAGGCCCCCCCCCCCCCCCCCTGCCCCCAACAAAAAATTTTTTTTCCCTTTCGTCTTCTCCCCCCCCTTTTTCCCCCTTTCCCCCGCCCTCTCTCACTCCCCCCTTTATGAAAAATACCCCAACACAAACACAAAAAAAAGTATAATGTGTAGCGATGTTCACTTTTTGCGTGACATAATTAATGGACGTTCCTTTAACGAAACAGAGTCGGTCCCATGCGACTAAGTGAAATAGACTCTTAGGGCTTAGACTTCAACGGCGATCCAAATCGT
Source organism: Aedes koreicus (assembly GCA_024533555.2). Lineage (NCBI taxonomy): Eukaryota > Metazoa > Arthropoda > Insecta > Diptera > Culicidae > Aedes > Aedes koreicus. Next base: position 18,241 of record JAHHFK020004745.1, on the reverse strand, counting down.
GGATTGGATTTATTTTTTTAGACCAAACGCAAAAACATCGCTGCACCGGTATTGTAAATTTTGTTTTATACTGGATCTATTTTGCATCATTTTAAAACTGGTATATGTTTTGATCTATTCTTGCAGCAATTTGGAACAAGAAAAATACCGTTCCAAAACACTACACGCTACTTGATAATACCAATTATTGTGTAAAATTTCAGCTTTTACTAAACAATAACTCAATTTTATTGAGTATATTCTGAGGTATATTTGTGAGCCGAAAAGTAACCGTGTTTGCTGCGGGTGATGCTGGCGGCGGACAAAAAGTTGTGTTGCTCGCCTCGGATGCTGATAATTACCTCAAGTTGCTCCCGGTGCTAGTGAATTACCTCTTCGTTCCATTCCTAAATAATGAATGCTTGTCTTAGTTTTTTTTACAGCCACTGCATTTTCCGGAAAATGCTGACTAGATCAAAATGCGGAGGGTCCGAGATTGCGAATAGTATTTCGATTGCTCTGAAATGAAAAGTAATGAAGTCTTCAAAGTAAACAATCGGTTTATTGATAGATTGGTCATGATAAGCACTTGCAAATAGCTCATACAGGTACATTTTGGAGAAGCCTTTAGTTGACTAGCTGGCGCATAATGTCCAGGAACACCTCTCTATGCACGCGGAAACGCAGAAAGTGCTTCTCGTTGTAGGTTTGCGTGTCGCTAAAGTAGTCCTGGAACAGCTTCTGATGATCGGAACGGAAATCACTGTCGACGTTGGGGCGTCATCCAGGACGTGACCCTCTCCGTCTCGACTCTTGTTTATCCGCTGCCTAACTACAAATCAGCTTTATCTAATATCGTTTTAATGAAATGCATGCATTCACACACTCACCCTCGCACTCACCTTCAGCCAAACGAAAGAACAAGTATTCCTTGTCGTCAGCTAACGACGCACTACTGGCATTAAAAATTATTTGGTCAAGCCAATCAATGGCAAAATGTGTGTGAAAAATCTGCGATCTCTGAATAAAAAACTTCTGATCTCTGATGTTGAATGATCGACAGGATGACAGGTGTTGGCGGGTTTAACAACAAGAAATACAACACCGGTGCGGGGAACGCAAAGTTGGTCTATTTTAGCTAGTTCTATACAAGTTTCGCTGATGCAAATCAGGTATAAAGTTGATCTAAAAATAGACCGCCGCTGAAGATGCCCTTACATTAAGTACAATGTGCGACAGTTGAGTGGCAGCGTATCTCTTCAATGAAATGCCATCACGAATCATGGTAAATCATTTAAAAACAATCTTTTTTTTTCATTTCAACAGACTCAGGGGCCAATCTCGCCGCACTGCATCGTTACTCTGCCGAACTCGAACGGCATGCAGTTGCTGCTGTGCTACGACAACGAGGGCGTCTACGTCAACACGATGGGCCGGGTGTCGAAGAACATCGTACTCCAGTGGGGCGAAATGCCAACGTCCGTCGCGTACATCGGCACCGGTCAGATCATGGGCTGGGGCAACAAGGCAATCGAGGTTAGCTTCGCCGAAAAGTAATTCAAGTCATCCTGCTCCTAAATTATCTATCTTCCATCCACAGATCCGTTCGGTCGAAACCGGCCACCTGGACGGAGTGTTTATGCACAAGAAAGCCCAACGCCTCAAGTTCCTCTGCGAGCGGAATGACAAGGTGTTCTTCAGCAGTGCCAAAGGTGGTTCGTCCTGTCAGATCTACTTCATGACGCTGAACAAACCCGGTATGGCCAACTGGTAGAACCACACAATCCAATCCAAACTAGAATTCCGGAAGGGTGCGTTCGACATCGAATGAGTGCGAATACGAGAAAAAGAGTCATTGGCATGTGCATGGGCGGGCAGTGGTGAACGTGACAAGGCGTAAAAATCATTACTCCTACTATTATGCTACACAAACACACCCACACACTGTTAGCTAAGGTAAGTCATCCGGAGAAAACCCGTTTACCTACAACTTATGTTCTTTTTCTGTCTGCGAGAGCAAAGTAAAAAAAAATAAGACGATTAGTTAAGAAGCCGGATAATCTGCACATTTGCAGGATAGGTGTAAATCGTGTTAGTGGAAGAAAGTATAAAGCAAGACATACAGTCGTATATATTAATTATACCATTCAAAACATTGGTAACCATTTGGCTAATGTGTTGTGACAAAAGAAGATTTTCGGATCCGTTTTTAGTCCTCAAGCAGTAGCTTTTTCCCAATTAAAATGGAGCATTGGAAAAGACAAGTCGCATTTTGCTTGAGCTTTGTTTTTGTCCCGCGAATCGGAAATTTAAAATATATATATATGCATTGAATTTCCAAGTCCCCTTTCCTATAGACCTACTTGCTATTTGGTGACGCAAAGCTGAAATTCAAGCACAGAATATGATCGAACGAATTGTGATTATTTATTTGTGTAATCTGCTTTATATGACAATTATGGACTAGCAGTTTTATCATCCAGTTCTTGGTAAACGAATTGAACAAAGCAAATCTGGCTCCACAGAATTTTTAAGCGATTCCAATTCTGAATGGGCAGTCAGTCAGACTATGGTTAATATTATCTTTGAAACATATTAGCGAACTTTGCGTGTATGAAAACGGAATATAAATGCAAAGGTAAAGCGAAGAAAATAAAACGGATGAGTTAGAACTTATAGATTGTATTATATTTTTGTTTGTTTTTATAGAAATGCTTATTTTTTATGCACACTTTATGCGCCAGAATAATATTTTTTTATTGTTTGTTTCCTATTTTTTATAATTATACAAAACTCTGCAACAATTCTTTCTTGCTTATAATCGTGCTGTAAAACTGATCAAATCTGCCACGCAAAACATATAAAAAATGCGTGTCATGCCACAATTTGTTAAAGTAAAAAAAAGGATAAACTTTTAATTTTGTCTTTGGTGAATATTTTCCTTTCAAAGCTTGTGATTTTTAAATCATTTTTAAAGTTCTCAAAAATAAAAATAAAACAACAAGTCAGCTTTTGGTGTTTACCACCCTAAACCGCTTATTAGAATGTTCGCCAACCGTTTTTTAGCCAAAAAAGAAAACGTCCTGTTTTAGTTTGTCTGAGTCTGATGGGAAATTGAATGAATAAACCCAGTTTTCCTAAAAATGAATCAAAATAGATGTTCGTACTAAACTGAAACTCCTTACCAACCAATAATATGCACTGCTGATTAAACTCTTTCCTATTTTGTATTTGTTCATGAGCGATTGGTCATTCCACCGAATATTGCATAATCTCGGCAATGATCCACTCTCGTTTCTAATAAGTGCCATTTTCTTCTGTTTTTACTTATTTTAACTCAGACCTCTCTTCACCCCTTTCTTGTACATTAATTTCACGGAAACCCTATAATATCTTATCTCTTTTTGACGAATCCCTCTGATTTAAATATACACGCTAACTCAAATCGACAGTAACATTTGCTTGGGCCAATCTTACCGCAAACAACAATAACTACAACAAAAATCCGATCTTAAACTACTCGAACCTACTACTACCACTACCCGTCGGATTTCTGTCGTTCGACGCACACGAGTTCTGCCAAACGGCCACTTTCTTGCATTTCAACGATTTTAAATCCACAAGAGCAACACACAATAGCAAAGCAAGCAAAGAAATTTAGAAATCAAACTCTAGACACACATTCAGTGAAACAATTACAGTTGATAAATGAAACAAAACAAAAAACAGTAGCGATACAACAATAGGTAATTAAATAAGTCGGCAAGTTAGATACAATTTTTAAACAGATCAAATCAATCACGGAAGAGAAAGATAATGGATAGAGTTAAATAATCGGAAGGGTAGAAAAGAGTTTTCTATGAGTTCAATCGCCACAACGTGGATCAAGAAGAAAGGATCGTGTAAAGAAATGCCTTCAATCAACAACATTAAACAAAAGTGACGAAAAAAAAACAAACAGAATCAGTGATAGGAATATTAATCAATAGTAAAACATATAGCTTATGGACTTTTTACTTTCAAATTCGATTTTCGTGCAACCCTTCCGTTGGAAATAGTTTTACATACATACATACATATACACTTATCATACACTTATGAGAAGAATTGTTGTTTTGTTTAGGTGTCACTCGAGGCATTTTTTATTTCAACATTGTTGTAATAGTCATGCTGTCATATATAGTCAATCTACCATTTCCCATAACCCATCATTATCAGAAATTGTACGAAAACGAATCGAATACACACATACAGACACAAACACACGTCCTGAATTACACAAATGCACTAACATACAAATACAACTATTCTTAGCTGACACCCTCAGATTTATCTCTTTCATATCTTTATCGCTGTAGGAACACATTCACCCATCCAAATAATCCCATACACAATCAGTATCATTTGGTCGATTGTGAGTTATGGAATAACAAAAAGAACTATACACACTCTTACCCAAACAGACACAAACGTATTGATTCTAATTCATTCAACCATTTGACAAAGCAAAACATAATAATAAATTACAGCAGAGAACAGAGAAAACGCAACCTTTTTAAAGATAAACAAACAAAAGAAAATACGAAAAAAAAACAAATAAATAATAATTATGAGCATATAAACGAATTGAATAAACATGTGCTAGATGGCATCGGAACGGAAAAAGGAAAAGTTAGGGAAAGAGCTGAACTGTAACGAAGCGAAGGGATAATACAAAAAAAAATAGTGCATGCATCTTATACATTTAAAAGAAAATAATGTTATTATATCAACACAAACACACACAGAAACAGACACACTTACGCGATTGTGGCAAGAAGAACAAAACAATACGATGAAGGAAGGAAAGTAGAATGAACAAAACATTGTTGTGCGCCCAATTAGAGAACAAACAAAAAATATTCATGAACAAACGGAAATAATTGAGCAAACGATTATGACGATCAAGAAGATGAAAAAGAAATGAGGAAAAAAGAAAATTAGACAGTAATAGGAATATTTATAATAAAACAAAACTGATTAAAACGAATGCTATAGGGGGTATGAGTGGTGATTTGATCCGAAATTTCCTGCTGACTTGTTTGTGTAGGGGCTGTGTGCTTATAACATTCTTAACTTTGTCCTAACGTAGTCCATGAGTTTTAGCTTGAACCCAGACGGGTTTCAGGTTGAGTTGGTCTTTCGGAGTATCGTTTTTTACATATAGACTCAAACTGTTCGATTGGTCTTTTCTGTGGCAAATTTTGGGGATTTTTGGATCTTGGGATACATGCAATTGAAGTACTCCAATACTTTGTTTGCGTATTGTGTCGATGCTAGGTCTGGGTAAACACAAAAAATTACTGGCGGACTGATGTTTATAAATGAATCGAATCAATCGCTTCTTCAAAAATTCATTTAGTTTTGTGAACAAATATCTGTGTTGGTGGTAATATGACTAGGACACAATGGCAGAGAACTTACTAGAGTGGAAGGAAGGGGGATGATGACGTTACACTCTTAGATCAGAAAGGAATACATTTGTGAGTGGCCCCAACAGCATCCTTACTATTGGTTTTAATCGGTCCTCAAACTCGATGTTTTAACATATTATTGTATTCAGGAGATATAAACCATCAACACTTGTGAGTGGCCCCAACAGCATCCTTGCTGTTGGTTTAAATCGGTCCTCAAACTCGATGTTTTGAACGTATTCTTGTATTCCATTGAAATAAACCACCCACACTGGTGAGTGGCCCCAGCAGCATCTGGGGAATTTGTAAGTCGCCCCTTACCATAACGTCTTCACACGTCAGGCTCGCTGCAGAAACCACACCATCTATCTCCACATCTCAAGGTGGGATGTAGACGTAGTACTCGGCATTATAACCTTCGTCACTAGCAATTTCATTTGCATTTTTATATGTAGGTGCAGTAACACGCAATTTGCTTCGGTTGACCTGATGAAATTCGGTCCCCGGATAATGACGCGTCAAATTTCTTGTAATGCCCAAAAAGGCTAGGGATTTCACTTTCTGCCTAAAGTAGACAACCCAAGGAGAGGCAGAAGACGGCTGATAATAGCGCGCCCCAAAAACATCTTTGGGAGGCAAGACGCCCCCGTAGAATCATCGATGAAAAAACAAATTCAGGACCAAAAAAAAAAATTGAATAAAACAAAATACAAATCAGATGATTTTTTTGAACCACCCTATGCCGAACGATTCACTATATGGGGGAGAGATACACAAAAAACACTAGCAGATGAGGGAACAAAAACAAAATGTGCTATCGCCTTTACCGATATAGCACCTTCTGCTGTTGTTCGCAAACAAAGCACCGCTTGCTGACCGGCAGTGGATGGAGCGATGACTTTTCCTGCTGCGATGATGCTTGAAGGGGTTATACTTTTCCCTCGGGTATTTGACGAGGGTACTGGCTGAACAGATCATCCGTCGGACTCGGCCCGGAATGTCTGCTTCCCTAAAGGACCGCTCGGCTGGGTATCGGCGGTTCAAACAGTGCACTAATGATGAAATTTGTAGGAAGCAGATAATTTCCCACCAACATGAGAGGTTCTAGGAGTGGACAGTAATTTATTGCTAGAACTAAGAGAATTGAAGAGAAAGCATTGATAGTTCCGTTTAGAGTAACGGCAGGTTATGAAAAATTGAAAGATACAAGTTGAAAACGAGCGGATGGCATATGAAGGTAGTATACAATCGGGGGCATAATCTTTTACCAAGCGCCCGATTTATGCGCCCGATTGTATACTACCCTCATATGCCCTCCGCTCGTTTTCAACTTGTATCTTTAAATTTTTCATAACCTGCCGTTACTCTAAACGGAACTATCAATGCTTTCTCTTCAATTCTCTTAGTTCTAGCAATACATTACAAACTCCGTGTGATCGCAAGTCTTCCGGCATTAAGACAGCATTAAGGAGCAGTCCAGTTTATCGCCCTTCTTGTAGATGGTGCAGTTAACCCCATACTTCCTCTCCTCCGGCAGTTGTTTGGTATCGCAAATGCTGGCTATCAGTCACCTCACAAAAGTCCGTAAGAATACTCTCATCTTTATCCATACACACGGCACGAAGCCTCTGCGGGATGCGTTGAGTTTAAGTCGTTAAATAAACTTATTCAGAATTCCCCCACTACACGACTTTTTTGTGCATTTGATTGGTTAGGTACAGCTTATAACCATTCATTGTTATTACTGTTTGTTGTTAAAAATAAATGTTCCGAGTTGTATATCAAATACTGGTACTTTATTGCTGAGCTCCTCGCCTTTTCCAGGGAGTCATTTTTACCTAACTATATGTGATTTATTCCCAGAATACAGCCCAAATCCAAAACACTAAGGACAAACCATCGATCGGAATAATGAGCAGCCCCTAAGGAAGCTGATAAGCTGACGTAATGCCCTGAATTCTCAGTCGCAGACTAAAAAACGACTTCGCACTCTAAAAGTGGAAGTCGTTTTTAAGTGAAGTTAGGAACTGACTGAACCGATTGCTTGAAAATTACTGAGCCCCTCGCGTCTCCTTCACAATATGGTTACAGATACAGTATATTCGAATCATCCGAGATGTCGGATCGGTTGTGGAGATCGTTGGAATTTAAATATCCTACCCCACCACCCCTTCTCCCCCCACCCCCCACCCACCACAAAAACAAAAAAAAAAAACCACAAACAATTTTCCACCCCATGTGTCCCATTTCGCATTTCTTACCCCCCTTCTTTGATCTTCTTTCCCCACTTCACACCTCATCAATTAAAATTTTTGTAGATCGCAACTAACAAGTTGCTCACAACGAGGAAACCACCTTAGGCAGCATTCATTAATTATGTCACGCTTTTAGGGGGGGGGGGGGTTCAGAAAACCGTGACATTTTGTGACAAACGAGGGAGGGGGGTAAGCTGAATCGTGACATCACATTTTTGAAAAAAAAAAACAAAAACAAAATGATATTCTTATGCAATATCGCCTACTACTACTATCCCTACTGTTCACGCCCCTTCGTAAACGAACAGCAACAGCAGTAATCATGCAGCACTCACACACCGCTCGCATTAACTATGCCACGCCCTGTTCTGCAACTTTCCATCGTTCTGGAACTTTCCATGTTCTGGAACTTTCCATTGTTTTGGAACTTTCCATCGTTCTGGAACTTTCCATGTTCTGGACCTTTCCATCGTTCTGGAACTTTCCATGTTCTGGAACTTTCCATTGTTCTGGAACTTTCCATGTTCTGGAACTTCTAGCAGTAGCGGCACAATATAAAAACGGCACCGCAGTGGCGCAGTCATTCAGTCATTATATCAATTCTAAGGTGTTAAGATCAAAAGGAAAAAGCAATAAAGGATAAGTGAATAGAAGCAGTAGTTTTTCTATCAATATCTTCTGGATCCATTATCCGGTGCAACAGCCCAGTGTTATACAGTGTTGAATACAGTCCACCCTACGACTAGAGTGTTTGCTGTCAACGGCCTTGGAACCCAACCCGGCCTTTTCAGGGTAAGAAGAGTTGAATTTTCCACCCATGAGCCAAGACAGAGCACTCGTTTTACCCGACAGTTGCTAGTTTGAGCGACACCTATTTCCTTTCCTACCGTGTTAGGACACGTTTGAGTTCTGTCGCAAGAGAGCTAGCAAGCTACTTCAAGTACCCTACGGATCCGGTGTTTGGCTCCGACACCTACCATACCTAACACGCTAACTTGAAAGTACCCATTAATGAGTCGAAAAGTACGCATTTTGAAGAAAAGTGGCTTAACTCATTATTAGGAGTATATTTTCCTCATTAATTGAGTATTCGTTACCCATTAATGATTAATTGATACTCATAAATGAGTAAGCAATACTCAGAAATGAGGAAAGTATACTCTTAATAATGAGTTAAGCCACTTTTCTTCAAAATGCGTACTTTTCGACTCATTAATGGGTACTTTCAAGTTAGAGTGAATACTATTCCACCGTTCATGAATGACAGCTGCAGCTCATTCAGTGTGCGTCAGTGAATAAAGTCCAGTGTTTATTGGTGAAAAATTGGTTCGCGCAGTTAGTGTATTTTGGAAAATGAATCGTGGAGAACTTTTTAATACGCTGTACAATGCGTATGTAAAGGCTTACCCGGATAAGAAGAAAAGGGAGTGCCAATTGGATGCTACTAATTTCTGGAATGAACGGAAGGGCAATGACAACACCGCACTTGAAGAGCAAGTCAATAACAAAATAAAAGAGCTTCATGCCTTGCAGCTAAAGAAAAAAGGTAAACTTCTTCAACTATGGGGAAAGTCTATGAGTGCTCCTAAGGAATCAGCGCCGACAGTGAAACCCGCGCAACCCATCAAGGAAATTGAGTATATGGCTCAGCCGTCATCATCAAATAAACGCCCTGCACCAGTACAGGAACAACTTAAAGCTGAGCTAAATAATCTGAACTCTGAGGTAGTGCTTCTGATTGACAAGAAGTCTGCTGGACTATTGACGGATGATGATCAGTCGAGACTCAAAGGGCTAAAAATTAAAAAGATCAAACTTGAAAAGAATCTCAAAATCAAGGAAGACGAGCAAGAGCGGCAGCAGAAGCATCGTGAGAAAATGAAGCAGGCTAAACAACTGTTAATTCGGGACATCCCAGAGGCTGGTAAATATGATATATTAACTAGTTTGTTTGCACAGTAGATATAAATATCAAATTTCAGGAAATTATCTTTCATTCCGAAATTCTCCTGGCCGCCCTCGTGTTGAAGAGCAGCAACCGGAGCTGCTCAAGGCAATATGCGATATCGCACTTCATGGATCTGCGGCCCACGAAAAGCGCAGTGATGAGAGCGTCAGAAGCGTTAAAACTTTAGATGAGTTGACTTCTGCAATACAAGGCAAGGGATTCAATATCAAAAGAACAGCAACATATCTGCGGTTAATCCCAAAACGAGCCAATTCCCATCAAGGTAAATGTCACGTAAATACTGTACCAGTGAAGTTTATGCGCGCAAGTAATGCAAAACACAACGATCATCCCGATGGCCGATTCTGTACAGCGACCATAAGATCATTGGAAGAACTGGCATCTGTGCTAGGGCCCAATGAAGTAGGATTTATCAGTCAGGATGATAAGGCGAGAGTGGCGATAGGCCTAACGGCTGCCAATAAGCAGTCTCCCATGCTTATGCATGTGGAGTACAAAATCACGCTTCCTGGCCACGATTGGATAGTTGCAAATAAGCATAAACTAATTCCGTCCGTGTACGCTGGAATCGAAATCAAACCGAATGGTCTTGGCAAACCGGAGGCTGTTGGTTTTTCGGGCCCCACTTACATTGCAATTCGGTCAGGCAAACACGCTTCGTCAACGGCGTTTTCTCATGCGTTAGACATCAAGCGACTTCTAACTCTTGAATCGTTTGATGGTATTTTTAAGTTTGATGGATTGGTCAAACCAGTCCTAATCTTTACCGTCGACGGTGGACCTGATGAAAATCCGAGATATCGCAAGGTAATACAGATAGCAATACACCATTTTAAAGAGTACAACCTTGACACGCTGTTCATTGCAACGAACGCTCCGGGAAGGAGTGCTTTCAATAGAGTGGAGCGACGTATGTCACCCTTGAGTAAGGAGCTTTCTGGATTGATAATACCACACGACCAGTTTGGTAGTCATCTGGATTCCCAATTGCGTACAACTGATTCAGCTTTGGAGAAGCAAAATTTCCAGTACGCTGGTGAAGTTTTGGCAGAAGTCTGGAATGATGTGGTCATCGACGGTCATCCGACGTTGGCTGAATATATCGATCCTGATGCTTCTGAAATAGATCCGAAGTCAATTCGTGACTATGACCAACACTGGTTTGGAACTCATGTGCGAACCAGCCAATATTTACTCCAGATACGGAAATGCACAGATAGGTAAAATTTTGAGATGCATTTGATGGTCAAATAATTGTTATATGTGCATAAATTTATATTTTTACAGGAAATGCTGCTCACCACTGCGAAGTAGCATCGATCACGTTATCTGCAATGGATTTTTGCCTCCACCAATCTCTCTGACGCAAACATCTCGAGGATTGATTGGGTCATCGAAGGACGAACCACAGCATTTCCCATCAATGTTCGTATTGAACTCATTACAAGCTCAACAGATTCTACCTAAATCGATGTCCGGATATGAAACGATTCCGTATGATCTTTACTGTCCTTCAATTAAAAACTCATTGAACGAACGAGTGTGTTCCAGCTGTGGCCTATACTTTGCATCTTTAGTCATGCTTCGCGAGCACATAAAGATGCACAAGCATACATCCGTTCAATTTCAGAGAAAATTGCGTCCGTTTAAAGTTGTGGCAAAACGTAAACAGGAATGTATGGTTGTAACCAACAAAGACAACTTCGATTGCGAATGGATAGATGACGAAGAACTTGATCTGACTGATGTGGCAGAAACCATTACGAGTGCTTCAGCGGACGCAGATATCTTGCCGGTCATCAATGCTGACCAACATCTGCAAAACCCTTGGACTGAGGATTGAATCTATTTTTGAATGGTATTATTTGAGAATGCAATTTGATATAATATGAGGAAAGTTGAATTTGTTTCTGTATGAAATAAAAATGATTTTTTGTGACTAATATTGGCTATTTGAATAAAAAGTTTTGAGTGGGGAGGGGGGGGGGGTTAACAAAAATGTGACATAATTGCCTGGGGGGGGGGGGTTACAAAAATTGTGACAATTTTTGACATGGGGGGAGGGGGGGGTTAATTTTCGGCCAGATTTGCGTGACATAATTAATGAATGCTGCCCAAAAGGTAACATCAGCGGGAAAACAACAGCAAAGGAGCCATCCAAGATAAGTGATCGCCCGGAAAGATTCAACAATGATTTTCGTCCCGTATCGGGAATTTTTCCCGAAAATTTCAACACCTTCCATTGCACCGATATAACACTTCACTTTACCGCCGCAGTCGATCTTATTTAGTCCCGGTAGATACATTTTTTCCGCAGTTAATCGGACCGTCCGCAAACACCCGCCATTTTCTTTCTCTATTCATCTCTACCTCTTTCAACGAGACACACACACGAGACAATGCTTCACATTATCCCGGATCTTCATTCCATAAACGCCACCGAACAATATGAAACCGAAACAATAGATACCACGCTACGATCGCAGCTGTTCGCAACCAAACAATTAATTACCGAAAAAATAGATAACGCTTTATGCTCGATAGCAAAACCTGTTACCTCCAAACACTTTGACGCACTTTTCCCTCAAAAACTATTCGTTTTCAGTGAAATATTACGCGATTTCCACCGATTTTCCTCCACAACTAACTTTTTCTGAACTTTTCAAACTCGCGACACTGGGCCTATAGCCTTTCCGTGTAACCTCAAAAAATGTATTTCGTGCATTGTATAAAAAGTAGTAATGATAGGATTTCACCAGATCACAAGCAATGTGAGTATTTCGTACAATTTACGAGACATTTGTTCAAACCCCATGTTTACGAAAGGAGTGAAAACTAATTTACGAAAATAATTGTTCAGTGCACACATGTTTTAAAAACACGGACAGTAATTACCACTCACCCTGTAAATGCTACTTATATTACTTAATAGATCGTGAAAATCGAGCCCAATATAAATTTCTGAAACTATTCAAGAGACCATTTATTACGGAGAGAATACAAGATATTTTGTTAATAATTTGTCATCGACCTACTTTGTTGTAGACTTCAATCGGCATTACAACCTACCTTTGTGATTCAGTTTTGTAAGTTGTAACTTACCTTTGCTTTAGTATTCTTAATGAAACATCAAACCGAATCCATCGTTTTCCGACCAACCTTAAGCTGCAGAATCTCCATCGAACGCATAATTGAAAGGCAGTCATACTCGATTGCATTGCAAGCAACGAAACAAACAAAAAGGAAACCTCTTTTTATTAATCGCTTAGCATTTATTTTCATCTCGCTTTAAAAGTCTTATTTAAAATGGAATTACATTTGAGATAGAGAGGGGCATGGCGCACGGACAGCTGTAGGGGAACTTGGGGTGAAACGATTATGTTTTGCAAAAGTGCACGGAAATCCCATTCCGTTGCAACCCAATCTCTCGCCAACCGCTGACGGACATTGCTTTTTCACGCCATCTTTCCGGCGAAGTTAATATGTATGTGTGTATCTGTATGTATAGCTACAATATTTTCGTCTCCAGTCGCGCTTTTTCATTCCATTGCCCACCCGCGCCGTCACGGTATGTGCACACGCAAGCGAGCGCGAATTAAATAAATTAAAATTAAGTCTAATCGATTTGCCTGCCTAAAAATTACGGATCACTTTTTTTCCCTACCCTCGACTCCTCTTTTTTCACTATATATCGATTACTTTTAAAGTTGTTGCAGTTTTATACGATTTGCATCCCCTAGCGGCTACGACTCATTACTTTCGGTTACTTGCTGTGTTTGTGTATGGTAAAAATATGTATAACAATTACAAAAATATCATACCTAATAGTTTGCCTTTGTTGTTTTAAAAAATCATCTCACTCACACGCAACCTCCTTTTCTCTCTCTCTCTCTCTCTCTCTCTCTCTCTCTCTCTCTCTCTCTCTCTCTCTCTCTCTCTCTCTCTCTCTCTCTCTCTCTCTCTCTCTCTCTCTCTCTCTCTCTCTCTCTCTCTCTCTATCTCTCTCTATCTATCTCTAACAAACCGAGAAGAGCGGATGATTAGTTTGATCGTTTTCTTTGATAATAGAACTTGATTGCATGAAGAGGAAACATGTCTCCCTTTCCTTTTTTTTAATTTAAAATCTTCATCTATAAATATTTGCATTTGAATGCTCGCTCCAGAAGGAAGTTCTTCTCTACAGTGTATTTATGTGTAAAATCTTCACGTTTAAAATATTCATTTGATTTTCGTTTCCTAACTTACAGTGCTCCGTTAAAAATAATTATGTGATATAGTATAAAAAAAGACTAAATCGTTTTCATAATGTGTAATCCTTGTTCTTGGAATAAGGCATCTCGGTTTCATTCACGTAACGATTGTGGGTGTTTTCTACCTAAGCTTAGTAAGTCTTACAGTCCGTTTTTAGTGGAAATTTTAATTTGAACTAAATTTTATTCATACGTTTGATTTTTTTATAAATTTCTTATTAGGATGGATAATTGGTACCAATGTGCATTTTTTTTTCTCTGACATTTGATATGATTGGAAAGCATTCTCATAAACAAAATTCAAATGTTATAAGACAGAATCGCACATCAATCGATGAACACAATTGACCCAGTTGGCATATTTCCTAAGAAACTCACACTTGTGCTAATTATCCAACCTTTACTGTATATGCACAGGAGGCAATTGAATCTTTTTTTTTTTTTTTTTTGATTGGTGGTATTTCAGTAAACATATGTAGAAGCAAAGGAGAATGACCCATAACAACGAAAAGCCGACGACTAATGCATTATACGATGACCGTGAGATATTGGTGCGACCAGTTTTTTTCTTCTTCAGATTGTGCTGTCTCTCTTCTTCGATCCCATTATCGTCAGTCTGGACAGTCGTGTTCGAAAATGCATATCAAAATACTTTGTGGTATGTATGTACGTAGTTCTGGTCTATCCCGCTTCGAACGGAGCGGAGAACCAAAGGCAGTGGTTTCTCGCGGTAGTATGTACATTTTGGTTGACGATTCCTAACTTGTTTTGGTCGAAAAGCGCTTTGATCGAAACTATTCCGATAGATTTACTGTACATAATCACATGCGTGGAAAAGGAACGGAATTGGAATCGAGGTTTCAATTAATAAATTCACATAAAACGCACATACAGATGGAAGACTTTGCTGTTTTCGTGCAAACTTTACCATTGAGACGACGATTCCGAAGCGCCTCCCTAGAACCATCAAAGCGAAATTCGAGCAACTAACCCTACACCGCTTACAAATAAATCGACGAGTCATGTTTCTAAAATGAAAATGACTCATCAAGAAATGCATATAAACATCTAAAACACAAAGGAATGTCTCTCTTTCTATATTTTCGGGGATACCAGCCCAAAATGCTATCCAAACTAATAACGGTGCCTTCCTTTCAACAACACACGCACCAATATCTCACCCATTGGTCACGTGTATTTGAGCTTCGTGTTTCGCTCCCCACTCCTCGATTATTATTTTCACTACCAGTCATGAGTCATCCGAAAAACATGCTCTAGCATTCTGACGCTGTGCCGTTTGGCCGATTGGATTCATAAATTTCACACATTTATTTAAACTGCTTATCTGTTTTACCATCAAAAGCGAATACTAAATTGTACAAAGTAAACTTTCGTATTTCATCGTAGCATCCTGTTTCTCCAAATCTGCCCAAAAATAGTCTTTGGCTTCCGTAGCAGCAACGTTAAGGCACGCCTCCAGATGATACAATCACTCCTTTCGAAACCAAAATTCCTCTCCTCTATTCCCTTCATATCCTCCATCCCTCGTCGTCGTCTACGTTTGAATCCGTATCCGATGGCTCTTCGCCGTACATATCGGCCAACTTCCTAAACCGCGGTCCAAAGTTCGACAGATAGTTGAACTTGAGATCACCTTCGTCCGTACAGGACGCCAAACTGGACAACGACCCCGAACTGTTGCCATCTCCTTCGTACGCATAATGTCGTACATCGTCGATTGGGTACGCATCTGCGTCCCTATCGCAAGCATCCTTCTTGTCCGTCAGGAATGCGCCAATATCTGGCACTTCGTTTGCTTCCTTCTGGCGCAGATCGTTCCCGTACGGCTTGTCCATGTAGATCGGCGGAGCTCTAAGCACGGTCAAATCGTACTCCGCATCTCTCTCACCACCACCCTCCTCTTCGTAGTTGATGATCGTCTCCCGAATGTCATCCATGTCCTTCTCGTGCCATCCGTCTTGATGCTTTTTGTGAACTACCACCGCCAGCAACAGGATCAACAGCACTGCTATACATACGATAATCGCTATCAGGAAGTTTGAATCGATTCCGAATGACACCGCAACGGCAACCGATCGGTGACAGCCTGGATCATGGTTCTTCGCTAAACTCGGAGCACCCAGATTGTATGTTCGATCGTTGATAGTCAAATTCCGAAGACAACCAGAGAAACCCTTGCCCTGCGGTACGTACGTCCAGTTGAACATCGATCCTAGCGATTCCAGATTAACTGCCGCACCTCCCAGCTGTAGTGGAGCGTTCACGTTCAATGATTCATTCGGTCCCTTCGGAGCATCCAAGCTCATACAGGTAGACAGCTTACAGTTATCCACAATCATTTCCACGGTCTGCGGTTGGAGCACAATTTCCACAGTAAAAGGACGACCCTGCGGATACCGATGCTTGTGCTCGATTCGAATGGTTCCCGTTCCGTAATCCAACAGTAACACCGGTAACCCCTTTACCAATTCCAACGCCAAAAAGTCCTGCACAGGAAGTAGTGGATTATAGCTCCAGTGGTCCAATGTACATCACCAACCCATCTTCACGCTGCGGCGACAACTCCATACTGATCCTGGTCATGTTGCAAGGACTAACCGGAGGATACATTGCATACCCATGACCATAGAACCCAATCGCAATCTCTTCACAATGCGGACCTTCGTATCCCTCATGGCACTCGCACTTGTCGTTGAACGGAGTCCCTCCATTCAAGCACTCCGCTATCACCAGTGGAGCATCACAAACACATTCCGCCTGGACGAAAGCATTCACCCCTACAAATGAACTTGTGTTCGTATAAACCGCAATCGGAACGTTTGACTTGTGTAACACATTTTTTGCAGGACAGCTCGCATCGGACTTTTCCTCCATACACTCATCAATACTGATCATCATCATCTTCAATCCAAGCTCCTCCTCCAACATTCGCTGATTGTAGCCGATTTTACCGTTCAGCCTCTCCGGTTCATAATAAGGACTCCCGTGTGCCGAGAACCTGACATCCAACAACGAAGCATTGTTATCTCGTTGCAGCACCGTAAAGACGTCCACGTTTTCCTTACTAATATTGAACATATCAGCAATAGCATTCTGCAACCGATCTTTCGGCGTCAACGACAAAGACGGTGTCCGCGAAACGAACTCCTCCGCCGTAATTCCGTAGAAACGAATCGAGCCGCTTTTATCCACCGCTTCCTCGGGAATCTCCTTCACCGTTACTAGCACCGTCGCCGATACGGAATGCCTCGGGAAGAAACTTGATTGCTCAGTTACCGTAAAATGTAGCTCGTAATCCCCACCCCTCGTTCCCTGCAGCATCGTGATCATACCCGTGTCCGTGTTCAGCATGAAATGCTCTGGACTGTACCCATCGCGCCAGTTAAATGTCTTATCCGGAAGATCCCAATCATCCAGATCATCGACGTACACTCGACCAATGTCCGCATTTGGTGATTCTCCTTTGTAATTGTACACAAAGATCTTACTTTCACCGTCTTGCATCTCATTGTCGTTCACATCTCCGATCACCAGATGCAAAATGCTGACCTTACTCAACGGTTTCGGCTGTCCATTATCCGTAATCAGAACCGGAATAAAATACTCCTTCTGTTGCTCCCGATCGAACCTCACCTGTGCATTCAGCACATCACTATCGATGCTAAACTTTTGCTTGATATCCTCACTGGCAGTAGACGAAATCTCGTACTGGAACGGCGGTCCATTTTGTGGTTCATCGTAATCGTCAGCCGTTAGTGTCACAATTTTACCGGGATCTTGATTCTCGTACCAAACAACCGGCATCTTGTTAGTCAGAAAGGGTGGATTGTCGTTCGTATCGTGCAGTATGATGTTAACCGTAGTCGTCGACTGCCGACCGCTTCCATCTTCATCCGTCGCCGAAATGATCACCTGCCAAGACTTGTGCCCATTCGGAGGATCTCGGTCTAACGGAGCCTTCTGGGCCGTAGGCAGACACCGTCACCTAGCTCTCAACAGCGGACGCTGCTCTACCTTAACGATCGCAAACTTAATATGCTGTGGATCTGTTCTATCCCGGATATCTGGATCCCACGCTTCGATCATCTCGATACAACCATCCATTATCTCTTCCTCATTAATCTCCAAAGTGTATTCGGTCTTGGCAAACTTGGGTAAATTATCGTTTACGTTTTCGACTTTGATAGAAACCGTCGCGTTGTCATCGTACGTTCCATCGAATGCCCGTACTTGCAACGTGTACTCAGTAATGTTCTCGTAATCCAGTTCGTTGTTCACCGAAATCGCACCGGTGGTTTCGTCAATCTTGAACGC
>JAHHFK020004744.1:0-208658 GCA_024533555.2 Aedes koreicus | reverse complement strand
TATGACATAATATCCAATATATGTATTATGGAATAGTGCAATGAAATATACAAGAATATTTAACTCAAATATGTCATAGATGGAATTCGTCATCCTGTAATTTTAATATGGTTATAAATAGAATAATATGATGAAATAATTAAAATAGTGATAATAATATGCAATAAAAAGATAATAATATGCAGCTTGGTGCTTTTTTACAGCTCAATCAGTGGCAGATGAATGTAATTCTGGAATGTGAAGGTCATATTGCAATCAAACAAAACATAAAACATTTAATTATACATAAAATTATAAAAAATATGTATGTATTTATGACATATGTATGTATAATCAGCAGAACGAAGAGCATTTATAAATTTTAAAATTAGTATCCAATAATGTAAATCAATAGAAAAATACCTTATGGTACAATGTAATAAAATATCTATATAACTTGGAATCACCTTCCTTGTAACCTTGAAGCAGATAAAATTTCATAATTATTATTATTATTTTTCCAATGAATATAATAATGATATGAAATAAGAATTGAAGCAGCTATATGATGAATATATACTGAAATGTAATGGTAATATTATCGATGACATGAATGGTTGTAAATAATATAATATGAGGAAAAAACTGAAACAATGATAGACATATGAAAATTATATGCTGCTTGGTGCCTCATTACAGCTCAATCATTGGTAGTTGAATGTAATTCCGGAATGGGAAACCTTTTTGGCCAAACCATGTCGTAATTAAATGAAGTACAAACATGCATTATGGCATGTTATGTACGTAGATAACATATGGGTCATAATCAGCAGAATTGAAAAGCATTTATTAATTATAATAATATCCAATGATCTAATTAAATAGAAAAGATCAGCGCGCCACAATGAACACAAAAAAAAAACAATATCCGGCACAAAACACCCTGTTCTCCTGAAACAGAAAAAAAATTAAATATAATTTTATTATTTTTAATAATAATTTCTATATGTTTTTAATAATATACCATGATGAAAATAATACGATGTTGCAATCAAATACTAAATAATGTATATATAATAATAAAATGCAGCCATTTGCCTCTTCGGCAGCGGTGTTAGTTGCTTTAAAATCTGAAATAACGGAAATTTCCAATGTGATATAATGAAACATAGTTGATCTCCTGGCAGCCGTTTTGCTAGGAAAATGTAAGCAAACAATAAGGATTAATAAATCTAAAATCAAAAGAAATAAAAATAAAAACAAGAGGAAATTTGATTTATCCGCTAACTTTTGTTTCCCACTGGGCCCATAAATGATTCTTTATGCCTGTCTAATAGAAGATGTACGATCAATGTTAGGTTTTGTATTTTTAATTGTCTTATGATAAAAGAAGGGAAAATTTGCATTAAAAACCATCGTATACATAGCGTGAGTTAGGTTGGCTTAGACTCATAACAATGCATAAATGCGGAGCTGAAAATAGCATTAAAAATATTGTGAAGGTTTTGTGATAATATAAAATTATAATAACCATTATATTTGTTATGTCTGCAGATTGTGGTCCTGCTACAATTGTAAACGGACTTGCATTATCATAGCCACGAGGGAAAAAATAATCTTAAATTATTATACCTGAAATTAGCACTGAAATTATTATTATCTGAAATTAGCACCGTCGGACCGTATTAAGAATACTTCCATTTTTCGTGGTAGGGTAAGATTTCAGCATACTACCTTACCTTACCTTACCGCACCTCCTTGGTGGACACAGACGCTCGGCACGCACCTCCTCAATCTAGCTGAAGTCAGAAGGACAACAGTGCCCAGGCTGCACTACCAGCTAAGTACGCAACCCTTAGCTGGCGGTCTTTGTCATCTCTTGACCCGTGGAAGCATGAGGTAGGAACTTGTGAGGACCAGGGCTATGTTGAAGGGACGCACGCTCCCTGCCCGTTGTCGACTCACCATTTTGCAGCCCACCCAAAAAACCATATTTATCATACAAAAAATTGATACTTTATAACGAAAACAAACAAGAAACCGGAAAATTTAATTTCCCAACTTTTTCAATGACCAACCTCCACCCACCCCCAATTTTTCCCATTTTTCCCCCCCCCCAATTTTTGACCCCCTCCCCCCCCCCCCCCTCTTCCCCCCCCCCCCCCCCCCCCCACCCCCCGGGCGACCGAGGCAATTTGGTGGATTATTTTTTTTCCCACCAAATTTTTACCCTTTTCCCCAAGCCAATTGAGAGTGGTTTTGGCATAGTGAGCCGACGCTAAATCCGGCCAAAACAGTGGAGGTGTACTATGCTTCTTATATAAAGGCAACAATCTCTTCTGGAGACACTCAGATCGATAGATTTCCGCATTTATAGTTCCGGTAGTGTAAAAAATGGTTGACTTCAAACCACAGGAACATATTGCTTGCCATAGCAGTACCTTTCGACCGAATTTCTCCACTTGAATCGCCCTGTCCGCATCGCTCACATCCTCCCCAACGACGGCATGTAAAGTATTGTGGACCTGGAAGGGTTTTTGAGTCCTCCTTTACATAGGTCTCATCGTCCATCAAAACGCATGCATCCGGACGCTGCAAAAGACGCGAATACAATTTCCGGGCCCTTGTTGCTGCTCGCTTCTTCTGATCTGCACTTTGCTTCGAGATTTTCTGCTTCTTGTAGGTCTTCAGGTGGTTTCGCCTCTTGATACGCTGGATCATTCCGACAGTCGTTCCTGCTTTTTTGGCCAAATCACGTATTGACATTGATTTGTTCTTCATGATTAGAGATACCACATTCTGCTCCAGTTTCGGGTTGGAAGAACCGGGTTTTCTGTCTCTTCCTGGTAGCTCATCCAAAGAATAGTGTTCCCCAAATTTATTAATGATGGTTTTAACACTCGCATGATGAATTCCAAACCGCTTCGTCAATTTTTGCATAGTAATACCCTTCTCACTTAGCCATGTGTCCAGAACCTTAATTTTCACTTCCTTTTCAATACTCGACATTTTGAAAACGCAGAATTTGAACCGCACAAACAAGTAAACAAAAGAAAGCTGACAGTCAAACGCACAGCATGCAGTGTTCAGAGCATAAAAAACCATCACAAATACATGCGTACAACGCAAATGTATGTGGATAGCTTATATTCGATACACTCCTTAGCACACTTTAAAATTATATTCTTAGAAATAACTCAGTAGAAGACAGGTTTAGGTTCTTAATTTTAATTTAAAACTCGACAGAAGCTCAATAGCTCCATGGAATAAATTTAGAAAAAAATTCATCGAATTCATCAGAAATCCAATCTATATGCATAAATGTTTCCAGTTCTATCAATTAGTAGCAATTCACATGGTTTTCTGAAATTGACTCACAGTCAACCTCAATCCCAAGTTTGAACCCGGCAGTAACCTCTTGAAAGCTCCACCCAAACAAAATTAAATCGGAAAAAAAACTAATTTCATCGAGCACCATACTGCACCCAAGCAAAAACCATTCAGCTTCCGAGAAAGTGTACTTGTGCAATTAAAAATAGCATACGTGGTGCACCTGTGCCCATATATTCACTACTAATTATAATCATTACTAATGAACGGCGTTGAACCCCCGGTAAGCATGCATTTACTTACTACTACCATGTGGCAAGTTGACATGTTGTAGCAGTGCAACATCAACTGCTACTACTGCAGTACTAGGCCCGATAAAAAGTCCGTACTCATACACCGCTCATAACACGAAACCGGCTTTTTGACACGCGGCAAAATCATTTCCGCATATTGCTGACGACGACGAAGCATTCAAGCGGCAGCTGAACAACAACCCTTGCCTTTACGGCTAACAAACCATACATAGCAATTTTAGATAGTATGTGGGCTGAAGCCATAACCGTATTCTCCTAGTCGTCCGGGAGGAGTGGTGCGCGGATGTGCACCATCAAACAACCGTCCGTAACGAGACGACGTCGACGATGCACGTTGTGTACAGAACATGTGTTACGCCGTCTCTGCTCATAGTTGAAATGCGTGCTGCTGACAGTTTATTTTTTAATGCTTCAGCTTCGACTCAGCTCATGTGTGCTTATCAATGTGGGTCACATGCAGCTGCCACCAGCTATGGTCCTCGTTTGCAGAAAAAAAAACTATCTAAACTGCCGAAAGGGGAAAGAAATCGTCTCCAAAATTGCCCACATATATCTCCATAAAAATCCTCAACCCCTTCCGTGCGACAAGTTTTTTAATTTAGTTGATTTACATCCTGCTGCACCTGTCTGTGCGCGGAAGGATGCGGGCCATTTTCCAAACCTTGGCAAATCTCCGCTTTTTGAAGATGAAAAACGCCTCATAACCGACACTTCTCGGAAAAGCTATCGTTCCACTTCTGCAACCCAATTGGTTTTCCGATATCCGAACGAGCCGATCCGGTTGGAACGGAGCACAACCTGTGGATTAACGACCAAAGTTGAATTTTCTCATCGCTCACCTTCTTTTAAATATTGACTTTTCCTTCGTTTCTTTCGCTTCTATGAACAACCAACCGTACAGGGTGGTACGGTGCCTGCTTAGATGGGCAGAGACCAGCATGTTCCAACCTAGGGATCGTGGCCCACCGATGTTAAAAAGTTGAAAATGTCTGTGTCAGGATTGCACGGTGTGTTCTTTGCAAATGTTAGGTAAATTCTAGCCATTGCCATCCAAAAGTTGTCAACTTCTCGAGGCAGACCGCAGTCGAAAATCGGGTTGAGAACCCCCGCTTGGATAGGATGTTTACTGTAGCTGGTTTGAATCGATCGAAACCGGCTCCAACGTTATACACCTATTTTGAAAGTCAAGTACCACTTGAGATATGAGTCGTTTGCTGCTGTTTTGCCTTTTCAGCATCATCAGCTTCCGCGTGATAGAGTATTCTCGCTTCTCACGCGGTTTAGCCATTTCTTCAGTGGATGAGAGATGGCGGTTTCCATGTTGGTGTTTTTCGCCATAAAGTAGCTGTCTGAGTACTGGAAAGTTTGTCGTATGTCAAACAGAACTGGTCTTATTTGTCTCATATTTGATAAGAGGAACGTCGATGGATACCAAGCTTTGAACAATTGCGGTTCTAGTTCGTGTCTTGTAAACTCTTATGCTGATATAACTTTCACATTTAAATATGTCTGAATTGCTTTCTTACTTTGAGGTGCTACAAGACATCCGTTCCACAGTTAATTTTATTTTCACTAACCGTCTTACCTGGCAATAGATTGGCTATGTAAAAGGTTTAATACCAAAAGAAGAGCATCCCTCAATGTAAGTCGGCATCATATGCATTGTTAGCAATGATACGGGTATTCAAGCTCGCGATGATTTCAACGCTTTATGGACTTTGACTTTAGATTATTCTTCTTTCTTCGAGTTTGAAGCGTGATCCCGACCAGCTAGAAAGTTCGAACCTTCAGCAAAGCAGTTCAGTTTTACTGCAATGCTATCATAATGCTTCATCAAGGCTATTTTGCATTCGAAATGCTCAATTAACAAGAAGCATTAAAAAAGCAATTGAAATGCTACTTTCCAGCAAATCTGGTGGTAATATAATGTCAATCCCAGCATTGGTCCGAAAGGACGAGGCTGTGCTTTGTTCCTATTAGTACACGACATTGAAGAAGTTGTAAACGAAATACGCGTATCTAACAAGATAAGCAATAAAGGTAGTTGTTATTAAATGGAAATTACTAATCTTTCCTCTCCGTTGCTAATTATCAATCTTGTAAATCAACAATTAAAGTAACAATAAGGTTGTACCCTAAGGTGACATAGGACCTCCGTAGCAATGTGTAATGAATGCTATAATCATTTGTTTCAATATTTCGTGACGGTCGCCATTTGTAAGATTTCTAAAGGGTGGAACGGTCAAAAATTGGTGAAACATGATTAAGCGCACACTGATTAGGTTATTATAGAAATGATCAATCTTTATTTATTTTTGAAGCTCATCGTCTACTAAACACAGGAAAATTATTTGAACACCTTCCATCAAGTTTTTTTTTTAATTCCTTGATTGTCGAGATTTTCAACCCTGGGCTGGTTCATCTACCGTGGTACCTTTTTGGGTATTTTCGTAACTTGTCCGGGGATGAGATTTGAACTCGTGACTTTGGCGTGAGAGGTATGGATGCTAAGCACTAAGCCGGGGTTGCCCCCCTCCCGTCAAGTGTTGTACTGCTGTTAAGGTCTGTATCCGCAATAATCACACACACACACACACACACACACACACACACACACACACACACACACACACACACACACACACACACACACACACACACACACACACACACACACACACACACACACACAGGTATTTTTTTGGTAGTTTTATAAATTCGGACTTTGCTGCCGTTCGTACAAAATGCCTTATTGCTCTTCCACTTGATTCGACGCCATTTTACTGAATTTAACAGAATGTTAACATGTTGTACCACGAAATAAAGTGTAGAGATTCAGCTGTCATATAAGTGAGACGTTTCAGCGATCAGTGACATAATTCAAAATCTACACTGAAAGAAAAGTGTCCGAAATTTAACGTGGACAGGCTTTATGGCGACGAATCGGACTGTCCTAGCCATGGCGGATTTAAAGGAAGATGAACGTGTCTCAGCTAGACGAGAAGACTGCTTTTCTTTATGGCGATCGACCAGAGAACATGATCCTGGTTGATCCTGATGGAATTGCTGTTCCGTCACACCGGGTGTGCAATTTGAAGAAATCGCTGCTGGCACAACAAGTTGAATGATGCGTTCCTGATGAAAGGATTCTCTTGGTCCAAACACGACTATTAATTACATACTTGAATCACCAAGAAAGGTATCGTGTACGTTCTTGTATATCTCGACGATCTCCTAATAGTTGGCGAGCATCTGAACTCGGTTTTGGATTTCAGTGCTATCAGCAATTTACTTAGAATCACGATTCGGTCGACATGTACGACAGGTCAGCAGAAATCTTATCGTTATCAAATGAACTTGGAAATCTTTCGTTTGCTCGTTTGGAATGGTGCAGTGTAATTAAGTAAAAACACCAATGGAGAGAGGATGTCCGCTACCGGTTCAAGATGTATGCACTACAAAGCAGCCATATCGAGATGCTGTGTGTTCGTCCGGATACCAGCTACTTCTTCGAATACCTTGGCGGATACCAGCAGAATCCTCGAGACCTCCACTGGTAGACGTTGATGAGAATCACTCGCTATTTGGGCACGAAGGGCATGAAGCTGCTGTAAACCAAGAAAGATGGCTTCATTCCTCTGACAAGATTTGCCAATGCGGATTGGGCTTCAGATGCTCTAGATAGAAAATTCGTATTCCTAGTTTTTGGCTGTAAAGTTTCTTAGCTGAAAGCAACAGACGGTGGCCTTATCATCCAGTGAAGTTGAACATGATGCGTTGAGCTTGGCTGTCTGCGAAGGTATATGACTGAATGCAATTCTAGCCGATTTTCAAATTATGTCACCGAATCAATCGTTTATGATTTCAAGGACAATCATGGCTGCATTTCTATGGTGAACAACGTAAGGTCTGTATCCGCAATAATTCGGACACCTCAAAACATGAATAAAACATAAAATTCGCATTATATTTCCGTCGTAGTTGTTTATTTTAGATTCATGGGATGTGTTTTTAAACAATTCGTGAAGACAAAACATAGTTATTCGGTATTTGCATAAAATTTTCGAACTTTGCGCTTAACTCCGTCCATTAGGGTTTGTACAGACTCTTCAGAAATCGTAGAAGCCGTCTTTGTCCAAATTTGCTGGAAGTGTTTGATGTCTTTGATTCCTTGCTTCTTTCCAGAAAGCTTCCGCTTCATCAGAGCCCAATATCTCTCGATTGGTCGTAGCTCTGGGCAATTTGGCGGGTTTGAGGTTTTTGGTACAATGTTCACTTGATTTGCTTGGTACCGCTCCATCACAGTTTTAGCATAGTGGCATGATGCCAAATCGGGCCAGAACAATGGTTTTTCTTTGTGACTTTTGATGAAGGGTAGCAATCGCTTCTGCAGATACTCTTTCTGATAGATCTCCTTGTTGATTGTGCCTGTAGTGACGAAAGATTTACTCTTTTTGCCACACGTGCAAATTGCTTGCCACACAAGGTATTTTTTGGGAAATTTCGATGCCTTCTGCGTTCTGAAAAGCTCAGCTGTAGCATTTCTGGCCATAGCAGAATAAAAAGCCAGCCCTGGAAGCTGCTTGAAATCCTCCAGGACATAAGTTTCATCGTTCCATAACAACGCATGAAAACTTCGTGATATATTCGCAGTACAAACGTCGAGCCCGTGATTTTGCTGCGAATTTCTGTTTGTCGTTGCGATTTGGAACTGTTTTTACTTTATACGACTTAGGTCCCAAACGTTGTTTTGATTTTCGGACAACACCATGCGACATCCCTATTTTACGAGTCACCATTCGAATGGAGAAATTTGGGTTTTTCGTTAATATCCTTCTCACCTTTCGGTCCATGACAGGATCAGCGCGTCCAATGTTTTTGTCACTTCTCGTTTTCCTCTCCACCGTCAGACGTTCCGAAAATGATTTGAGCACATCGTGAACAGTGGATTTGGGCAAATTCAATGTTTTTGCAAGGTCCCATATTGACAAGTCAGGATTTGCCGTACGCCCGAACAAAATTCGCTCGCGCACTTGTTTTTCTTTCGTCGCCATCTTGAATACTAAACATGAAATGTAAACATCAATCATAGTCTTTTTCATCATAGACTCTCAGCAATACCACAGTGAAATTTTTCATTCCACGTGCAATATTTCAAAAGTTACAATTACCGGTTATTGGATTTGATTATTTGATGCTTGAACATTTTGGCTTGAACATTTTTTCCTCCAACTGATTTTTGAGTTTTCTTGAGGATTCTCTTTACGATTGCCCAATATTTTTCAATTGGGTGTTTGGAGGGCTTGGTCACGAATTTTTCGCTTTTTAGCCCATAGCACACTGTTGCCAAAGGTGCGAAAACGTTTTCAAAATTTTTTTGACCCCAAAAACTACGTTCTTTTGCTATAGTATCTTTAACAAAGTTTTTTCATGAATTATTCTCCATCTTATGAAGATAAATATTTGGTGATTAATCACACTATTTGTGAGAAAAAAATTGTTCTCTAATTTTTGCATATAAAAATAAACTTTGCTCGGCAAAGTTATAGCAAATTTAATAAAAAACAACTTTTTCGAAACCTCAAATCCCTATCTATCGGATTAAACGTAAATCTGGGGAGTTTAGTATCGAACATCCGTAAATACAGATTTTTGAATATAACATCTTGTGGCGATTTTCTGCAAATTTTAAATGTTTATGGAGTGGAGAATGTGCGTTCCTGAACAAGGGATTTCCAACAAGTTTTGAAGTGACAATGAATGAGTACAGTGACGCTTTGGAATAGAGGATATTTTGATTCATTCTATGTTATCTCGGCAGTTTAATCAATTAGGACATATTACTGTTGAGTGGTAAAGCTCTTCTTAGACGTGGTCATATAAGTTCAGAATTCACTCACTACATGGCGCTAGTGTGCATATGAGCTTCCAGTTTTTTATTGATGTTACTCCAAGGTGCAAGAAAGGTTTAGGTCATCAAACAATTTTTTTGGTTTAACTAAGCAAATTTCTGTGCACTTTGGACAATAACGTGGTACGTAGTAAAAAAATCAGAACATGTTTATGGATTGCAAAACCCTACTTGAGGAGTGGAATAACGAGAGTCAAAACGAATGACACACGAAGGAGTTGATATTAAATGTAAAAAGAGAATAAAGCAACAATTTTCACATCAACAATGTTTTTGATTATTTTAAAAACTTTCCCATTGCTCAATCCACCCATCCGAATAAATTGAATTTCCAGCTTCCCAAGAGGAAAGCAATGTTCTAATTAATAAGACTCTTGTGATGTAACATTAAATTATCTGGAATCTCATATCTGTACTAGCGCCACGTAGTGAGTGAACTGCGAACGTATGTGATCATCATCCGGAGGGACTTGGTCATTAGAACAAATTTACCTAAGAAAGTAATATCGCAATTACAAGGCCCTTGAGGCACAGCATAATCAAACTGAAACATCATATGCATACTAGCGCCGCGTAGTGAGATAATTCCGAACAAATGTGACCACCATCCGGAAGGGCTTTGCAACTAGCACAAGTTTGATCAAGAAAGCATCGTCCGAACTAGTAAGGCACTCGAGATATAGCAATCACAAGCTGGAAGATTATATGCACACTTGTCACTTCCCCCAAAGTTACTCTGATGACTCAGTGATTACAAAGATTATTGTTATTACTGATGATTACTTATGGCTACACATGATTATTTGTGATTACTCACGATTATTTGATTATTAATTATAATTACTTGCGTGATTA
The DNA here is from genome assembly GCA_024533555.2 of Aedes koreicus. Classification (NCBI taxonomy): domain Eukaryota; kingdom Metazoa; phylum Arthropoda; class Insecta; order Diptera; family Culicidae; genus Aedes; species Aedes koreicus. The sequence goes on along the minus strand of JAHHFK020004744.1, from coordinate 198,269 downwards.
TTTGATAACACAGTGATTACTAAGGTTCTTGATTACTTCCCTTAAATTGGACATTGCTACCCAAAAAAAGGGTTATTTACAGGACTATTTAGGTTATCTTTATTCACGATATTCGTCGAACCGTCAAACCAAAATAAAATCGCAAGCAATATCACGCCAAATTTCACGTGATTCCGGTTATTTTTTAAGTTTAAAGGTAAATGCGCAAACGGATGTACTCAAGAATCACGAAGATTGAGCTATCAAACGCTAGGTTTTGGTGTTAAAAATAATTGTCTTGTAATACGGGTTTATTACAACTAACACCGCGAAGACTGAGCCGTGGAAAATCACGTAATTTTTTCAAACAGTAATGTGTGTGAGTCGATCAAAGTTTTTATTAATAAATCATTTATTTTTTTACTTTTTTCATGATCAGTTAATACAGGATACAGGAGAAATATTCAGCTAAGCTTCCTTTTTACCGAATGCGAATTGCCGGGTCTTTCGTTTAACACCTGCCATAAGATTTTGTACAGTCTCCTTGTCCACTTTTTTCGCCGCAGAACGCCAGTTTGCCTTGAACTGTTTCTCGCTCACAACAGCTTTTTGAGTCTTCTTAAGGTTCCGCTTGACGATGGCCCAATATTGTTCGATTGGGCGGAGCTCTGGCGTGTGGGGGGGGATCTTTGCCTTGGGCACCACTTGAGCGTTGTTGGCAGCATACCACTCCATGGCCTTTTTTCCGTAATAGCAAGATGCCAAATCCGGCCAAAATAGAACGGAACAATTGTGTCGCTTCAGGAAAGGCAGTAGACGTTTTTGAAGGCACTCGCTCAGATAAATTTCCTGGTTGACGATTCCTGTCGCAATGTAAACGTTGCTCTTCAAGTCACAGGTACATATGGCCTGCCACAGCTGATATTTCTTTGCGAATTTGACAGTTTAATGTGCTTGAAAATATCGGCCACCTTTCACCGTCCGGTTGCCGTATAAAATTTCTGTCCAGGAAGCTGTATAAAGTCTGCCTTGACGTAAGTTTCATCGTCCTGTGCCACGCAATCAAACTTCGTCAGCATCGTCGTGTAGAACTTTCGCGATCGTGCTTTGGCCGACGTGTTTTGTTTATCGTCGCGATTTGGAGTCACCACTTTCTTGTAAGTCGACAGTCCAGCTCGTTTTTTAGCTCTATCCACGGTTGAAGGCGCCACTCCCAGCTTCTTTGCGACATCTCGGACGGAGAGATTGGGATTCCGCTCGAAACAGCGGGCAACTCTTTTTGTCGTCGCTGCGGCCTCCGGCTTTCGATTTCCCCCCCCGATCCAGCTTTCCTGGCTGTCGACAAACGTTCACCGAACACTTTTAATACGCTGATAACAGTCGATTCAGCCACATTCAAAAATTTCGCCAACTTGGCGTGAGAGTAGTTTGGATTTTCGCCATGCACGTGCAAAATTTTGATGCGTTGTTTCTCTTCCTTCGACGACATTTTGATAACTGAAGTGCTAATTTTAAAATCAAAATAGAGGCAGAGGTACACGCACACATCTTCAAAATGAGGGTGTGCAATAAATTTTAATGCACGATGAACGGAAATGCGTCAAGTTTAAGTTGATCAAATTTTGATCGAAACACCTTTTAACTTTGGGGGAAGTGAAAAGTAATCAATGCTGTTGGAACCCCTTGTTCCTGAAGGGGCATTGGACCAGCAAAAGTAAAGTAAATAGTTAGTAATAAAAATCGTATGAGAAAACACCTCATGACTGGCATAGAACGGCCATAGATCGACAAGAAAGCTCATGATAGTTTGTTGCTTCTAGGGATAGTCAGAGGGTCCTTCTTCCAAATGATGGCCGTGAGATTTGCCAGCTCTGCTTCCAATGTATTATTCTGAAAAATCTTGGAATAATGAGATGACAAACAAAAGCTAAATCCTGGTGAGTGTGAGCTTTTTAGTAGAATACCTTTATCTAGAAAATGAGAAGAAAGATTAGTAATTTCCGTTTAATTCCAACTACTTTTATTACTTACTTGACAGATACGCGTATTTCTTCTACAATGTGCAGACTTCATCATTGTCGTGTACTAATACTCGACTGTACAAGAGCTCATTTGTGGCTCTTTTTTTTCCCAACTGTTTTTGACACTAATTTTGTACTCTACATAATCGATCTTAATTTTTAGAACCCGTTCCGTTTTGAAAAAAAAATTGCATCAGAATTCCATCCTAAAGATTTTCTCTCTTATCTTAAAAAAAAGTCATTTGAAGTTCACGGAAGCCTTAAGCACAACTTGCACCTTCTGAACCTTTTTCCAAACCATTTATCACAAATCCACAACCACTCGCCCATCGAATTACATCACCAAGTGGCATTTGATTAGCTTTTATTAAATATTAATGAAATCACTCGTGCCTCTCGAAGGCAAGAGAATTACCCAACCAGCACACAACGATGCCACGGCGCGTCGTCGTCGTCACATTGCATCAACCGTCCACCATTTCTCCCCCCGAGGAGACCCACCACTAACAGTACTTTCCTCGGTTTCGGTTTGGTATTGCATAATCCAACCAACCGAAGAGCGTCGGTTTTCTTCCGCTCGACTGGAGAAAGCAGCCGTAGCCCGTCGTCTTAGTCCGTCCAATCATCCATCCGTGCATGCAGGTAATTCCTAAGCCAATTCACACACATTCAGCGTTCATTATGGGCCTGAATCGACTACTGGTCGATGAAGTGCGTTCAAGTGCAAACATACTCAGTGTGTGTGTGTTTACGAACTCCATGCTCCATAGGCTCGAACTTATGTAAGTGCTCCAATGCAAATTAATAAGTTTGGTTAGCAAACGTCGGAAGTAGAGTGATTTGGTGAACGGCGCTGGACCATGCGGCTCCATGGCGTTGCGCACGTGAGCCACTTTAAAAATTGACTTTGACGTTTTTGACCTAAGGATTAACAACATTTAAAATACAGCCAAATCACGAAGTTCAATCTCATTGCCGGAGAAGTCACGAACGACTCAAAAGTTTCACATCAATCATCGATCTTCGTTGCACAACAGCTCGTTAGACCCGTTCAAAGTGGCAATCATTCCCACATGTACAGGGCCCAAACCCACCCTTAAGAATAATTCATCTAGCGCTATGTAGAATCCAGAAGAGGATTCAATTCAGTTTTTTTTTTCTTCACAAGCACAACAAACAAAAACAGATTGCAATTACCTAGTAAATTGAGCAGTAACCATTAGGAATCACAGTGGTTCTTTTGAATATTCTTGGCTCGTGCCAGCCAGCATGACTCAACAGAGAAGTGGATGTTTTGATTGAGAGTCAAAGTTAACGTGTGCGCCTTGGTTTAAGATTATCATCGTTTAGATCAAGAAAATAATCTCACAGAGCCAATTGAAGATTGCTCGAAAGTTTGAGCTGAGCATTTCTTGAACTTAATTGCATAAATGTCAATTTTCACGCCGCTTGCTACCTGCAAAACTTTTAAATATCACAACAGCGTCGTCAATTAGCGACGGTTGGACGCCACCACAGAGAATCTCTCAACTCTCTACGGAGCATACAGCCGTTCCAGATCTTCGTTGTTTGCCACTCAGCCCAACGCCTTTCCCCCTCAAGGATCCGGGATTTAAATTAAATTAAATGTAGCGGAAAACTTGTTTGACAGCACGAAAATTGTTCCCCACATTCCGCCCGGCGTTGGGTAGATTTTCGGTTGCTTTCACTGTCATATCGTCATCACCGTCGTCGTAGCCCAGAGCCAAGACAAGCCAAAACATGCAGCGCTGGCACGGCACTGGAATGGCCTTGAATGGGAATACACACAAGCAACCGTGTGCGGTGCTCGTTTTGCTGCTTCAGGAATTATCCCTCAATCCCCATCAGCTTCATCGTCGTCCTCATCGTCATACTCGTTATGTTTGTTCAAAGGATTGAAAGGCACGTGCGAGCTGCTGAAAAGCGTCAACAATAAATACGGCCACAGGAGTTCAGGAATTCTTCATCATCCGCTGCGGTGGGAATGCGTCATTCGACTGAAACAGTTCTAGGAAGACATTTACTTGGTGCAAAGAGCAGTGGTTTGGGAAGCTGATTTCAGAAAATGATTAGAGTTGTCCTTGACAATGTTTCCCGAAGAAATTAGGGCAGAATGGTGAAGAAAGACGATAAGCTGGTAACCTAGTTCTTTTTAACCTTCCTCCAGGCAAATTTATTATTGTTATTATTATTTATTCAATACCAATCAGTAACATAAGACATTCGTCTTTTTATAATTGTTAGATGTGTTTTTCCTTGTAGAAATGGCGTTACGATTAATTATTCAAGGTCACAATTCATTTGAATTACTTAATTATTTATTTTTTTACTAATTCAATTTGATCAAACTTGTTTGTTTCGTTAAAGTACTCGATACCTCTCCTCCTAAATGCTAAGAAAGATCTTTCTAGAGTTAAATCGTTGGGAAGTAAATTCCATTCAATCACGCCTCTAACAAAAAAGGATTTTCGATACCTTGAAGTATAGAAGCGTGGCAATTTGTACTTTCTCGATCGATTGCTTCTGAAAGGTTCAAATTTATTGAACAAATAGCCGGGTTGTTGTGTGGTAGCAAGATTGAAGAGAAACAGGCAACTTCTCATGTGACCAAAGTTATCAAAGGGGCAACCAATGAGTAAACGTTGTAGGTGTGTTACACTTGAGAATCTACTTAGGTTGAAAACAAAGCGAACGCAAGTATTTAGTGAAACTCTTAGCCTGGACAAAGCAAATGCCGAAGCATCAAATAAAAGGAAGTCTCATGCAATAAAGTGAGGAAACAGTAAGCTTTTAAATAATTTAATCTTCGTATCCACACTAAGGAAAGAACAGGCAAGGTTAAGTGTTCTTAAACCAGCAAATACTTTTCCACATTGTCTTAAAATAAACTTATCAAATGAGAAATTTTCTTGAATGGTCATCCCAAGACTAGTAGCATGTTCTTTAAATTCAATATTATTGTTATTAAATAGTAAAGTGGGTTTCAAAATATAATTTCCTCTAGTGTTACTGATGAAAATAGCATGTGTCTTTTTGATATTAATAGATAACATATTTTTAGAAGAACATTCATAGACTCTGGCTAGATCAGCATTAATTTTCTCCGAGATTTCGGAAGCGGATGTTCCTGAATGATCGAAGTATAATTGGACATCATCTGCAAAGAGATGAATTTTACAAAACATTGGGCAAATCATTTATGTACAAGGAAAACAAAATTGGTCCAAGGATAGAACCCTGGGGAACTCCAGAAGAAATAGAGATGTAAGCTGAAAAGAGTCCGTTGTTGTAAACTGTTTGCATTCGACCCTTCAAATACGATTGGATTAAAATTGTGGCATGGCCAGAGAAATTGAAATTTTGACGAAGTTTTTTGCACATAATCTTATGAGAAATAGTGTCGAAAGCTTTTGAGTAGTCAAGAAGTATCAACACTACCGGCTTATTGTTATCCAAAACAATGCCAATATCGTCAAATACTTTTAACATCGCAGTTTTTGCGCTGTGTTTAGGGCGATACCCCGACTGGTGCATATTGAGAAGGTTGTTGTGTTCGACGTATTTACAAATTTGTGATTTCAACAAAAATTCAAAAACTTTTGATAAAGCACTTAGAATACTGATCGGTCGTAGGTTGTCAATTGAATCACTGGAAGATTTCTTTTTTATTGGTATAATTTTGGATTTTTTCCATCCATCTGGAAACTGGCTGAACAAGATGATGCAATTAAATAAGTGAGTGAGAGGTTTTACAACTACCGGACAAATTGTTTTCAAAAATTTTAATGGAAGTAAATCCAGTCCTACCGCGTTTGATTTTACATGATGCATGGCACTAATTACATCGGCCTCACTGACGATATCGAAATAAAATTCGTTTTCAGGAAGTCGCTGTTCTTCGTGACTTTGGATATTACATTCAATCGAAATATTGGGACAACTAAAATTCTTGGCAAAACTATCGATGATTTCATCAGCATTTAAACCGTTGATCTGGCTAGAGTTGGTTTTACCAACACCCATTGATTTGAGTCTTTTCCATAGTTCCTGGGCGGGTAGTTTGGGGTCGAGATGAAATGAAAAGTAGTTTGTTTTAGCATCACGAATAAGCTTGTTTACTTTATTGCGCAGCCGTTTGAATAGATTGTGGTCGCTAATGAGCTTTGAGTTTTTCCATGCATTGTAAGCCAAGTCACGATCAACCATAGCTTTGCTTATTTCACTATTGAACCAAGAGTTGTGTTTTTTATTAGAATTGAGAACACGAATAGGAACAAAACACCAAAAGATTTGTCATTGCTGAGTTAAAAAACTCCAAAAGATATTGTGGATCAGTAGATTGATAAAAGTTTGACCACTCAAGTTCATTATAGGCGCCCAAAAGTCCATCCACATCCATGGAGTTGTAGTCACGAAAAGAAATAGTCTTATCACACTGGCCTATGTCAAAATCAAATGAAGCAAAGATAAGATCATGACTGGAAAACACCGGGACATCGATTTGATTAAATCTTAGCACTTTAGATTCGTCATTAAAGAGCATCAAATCTAATTGGGAAGATCCATTTCTATGGAAAAACGTTGGTTGATTTCCCAAACTAGATAGGTTGAAAGATGAAGAAATTGACATCAATCGAGACGTTTTGGTAGCACCAGTATCAAGGAGATTCGTATTGAAGTCACCCAGTAAAAGTGTGTACCTGTATTTAGCACCAAAATTTAGTAATATTTTGTCTATGTCATCAGTGCAATCGACATCTGGAGGATTATAGAAACAAGCTAGAAGGATTTTTTCACCTTGTATACAAATTTCCACCACTAAAAATTCAGTATGCGGTTCAATTGCGCGATTTTCTGATTTACTCAGAACATGATATTTAATCCCTTGTTTTACGTAAATCAAAACTCCCCCTCCTAGCCGTCCAACTCTATCGTGTTTAACTAAATGATATCCGTTCATTGATAAGATACTATTATCGATTCTCTCATTGAGCCAAGACTCTGTAAAACAAACAACATCTACTCTTGCTATCGAAAGTATTTGCCGTAACTCATCGAGCTTACTAAGTTTGCAAGCACAGATACTCTGGCTATTAATGCAACACACCGAGAGCTTTCCTTGAACCAATGCCGATTTTAGTACTATTCCGGGCAAACACACATTTGTTGAGACGTGACTGTTATGATTATTAGCCATAAGCATGAGAAAACGAGTAAGCAATTAGGAGGAAACGGTATTTGAGTACTAAACTAAATTCTACGCATATTAACATAAAGAAAGTGTTCATTTGTTAATTCATACAACAGTGACGCAAATGGTTAATCAGCAATAATCACCAATACAACAAAACTATGGCATATATCATCGGTCATCAGCTCCAACAGCAACAACAACAGATATGATCGTGAAAAAGCATTATCCAACCAAAAATTTTGCTGGAAGAGTATTAATTGCAGTTAGTTCCGATTATGAATGTGAACAAATTACATCAATTAAGTTCAAGGAGTTTGATCATGTTTGGGTCAAACCCGTCATTGGAAATCAAACTAATTTTTTTTTTAATCCATCGTTTATTTGTACAAGCTCAATCGAACCAACTTTACAGGGCCGAGTTTTCATATTAATATACATCAGTTATCTTGAAACTAAAGTTAGAAGGATAGAACCGATTACTCGCGGTCGTCTCGAGGTTAATTGGAATAACAATTTTAAGGATGGGAAAATGGGCGTGAATTTGAAGTATGGTTTACACAACACATCTAGTTAAAATTTCAAATTGTCTAAAAACTTATAACTATACAAATTTGGTTTTACTTTTGACTTGCACATTTTCGAGAGAGAAAAAAAAAACACAAACAGAGGTATTAAAAAAAAACTAAAAGTAAACGTTCATGTTAGACAAATTACAATCTAAGACTAATGTTAGTCAAAAACACATAAATGAGTTTCATAAACTCCAGATCACGTACAGCCAAAATATCTCGAACCGGTACATTGGGTTGTCTACCTAGAGCCGGAAGGGAATCATAAAGCTCAGATCTGACTCCACGATGCTCGGCACATGACCAAATAATGTGATCTGCGTCCTGATAGCCTTGTCCATACTCACAGAGATTGCTGTCACTCAGCCCAACACGGTATAAATGAGCGTTCAAAGAATAATGATTGTACATGAGGCGAGACATGACACATCCATCCGACCCACATCCATCCCTCCAAACCAAGATTTCTTCGACACCTTTGGGATGATAGAATGTTGCCATCGCCCCAAATCTCCTTTACTCCATTTATACTGCCAGCTGACGAGTGACTGTTGACGAAAAATAGGAAAAAAAAAAATCATTAAAGGCGGTTTGTCGATCGTAAATATCGCCTTCCATAGCGCCCACCTTTGCAAGCGAGTCCGCTCTCTCATTGCCCAGAATTGAACAATGAGATGGGACCCATACAAAGGTGATAATAAAAGAACGTGAAAAGAAAGCACTTAGAAGCTCCTGTATTTTCATGAGAAAATACGAGGAGTGCTTTACCGGCCTCAAGGAGCGAATTGCCTCTTTAGAACTGAGACTACCCGTGAAAATGAAATACTGGTCCGGTGTTAGTGAGGCAACAATTTCTAGCGTAAAGTGTATTCCCGCTAATTCAGCGACATATACGGAACAAGGAGCTTGAAGTTTACGATTGGCGCTATAAATTTCATTAAATATACCAAAGCCTGCTGACTCCTCTATCAATGATCCATCAGTGGAGAACGATTTACTGGAATCAACTTGGCCAAACTTTGCAGCAAATATCACAGGAGCAATCATAGGACGATGATGCTCTGGGATTCCATGAAGCTCCTGCTTCATGGAAAAATCAAAATGAACCGAACTGCCGAAGTCAGAGAAGCAAACACGATTGGGAATATTCGGTGAAGGGCTGACATCCTGTGTTATGTACTAATGGTACAAAGTCATGAAGCGAGTTTGAGGATTCAACTCGAGAAGCTTCTCAAAGTTTTCGATTACCTGGGGGTTCATAACATCACACCTCAACCCGGAGAGATAACTCTGTAAACCAATCCAAGAATGGCAACATGCCAGCCAGCACTTCAAGACTCATGGTGTGAGTCGAGTGCATGCAACCTAGCGCGATACGAAGACACCGATACTGAATACGTTCCAGTTTAATGAAGTGCGACCGAGCCGCTGACTGAAAACAAAAACTACCGTATTCCATAACCGACAAAATCGTTGTCCGGTACAACGTTAGTAGATCTTGTGGATGTGCTCCCCACCAGTTCCCGGTAATTGTGTAGAGAAAGTTGATCCTTTGCTGGCATTTTCGCTTAAGATACTCGATGTGGGATCTCCAGGTGCACTTAGAATCGAACCAGACCCCAAGATATTTAAAGGACATGGAATGAGTTATCGGTGTACCCCAAATTTGAAGCTTCGGTTGTGCAGGGTTATGCTTCCTAGAAAAAACTACCAACTCAGTTTTCTCCGTAGAGAATTCGATACCTAGCTCTAGAGCCCAAGTAGACAAATTGTCTAAGGTATCCTGTAAGGGTCCTTGCAGATCGATCCCATTGGGTCCCGTGACAGACACTACGCCGTCATCTGCAAGTTGTCTCAACGTACAGTTGTCACTTAGACAACCGTCAATGTCTTTGACATAAACATTATACAAAAGGGGGCTTAAACAGGATCCCTGGGGGAGACCCATATAGCTAAATTGGAAAGCTGTAGAGTTTCCATGAGAAAAGCTCATATGTTTCTCTGACAGTAGATTATACAAAAAATTATTCATTAATGGAAAAAAAAACTTCTACAGATACTGAATCAAAAGCCCCCTTGATATCCAAGAATACAGAAGCCATTTGCTCTTTTTTTAGCAAATGCTAACTGAATATCTGTGGAAAGCAACGCGAGACAGTCGTTCGTTCCTTTACCCCTACGAAAACCATATTGAGTATCTGAAAGCAGGTTGTTCGTCTCAACCCATTTGTCCAGACGGAAGAGGATCATTTTCTCCAACAACTTTCGAATGCAGGATAACATCACGATGGGTCGATAGGAGTTGCGGTCGGTTTTGAATGGCGATAACTCTCACCCGTTTCCAATCATCCGGTATAACATTGAGCTCCAGAAACGGATTAAACAAGTTCAACATGCGCCTCTTAGCGACGTCTGGGGGGTTCTTAAGCAAGTTGAACTTGATCCTATCAGCCCCTGGAGCCGTATTGCCACACGAAAGGAGTGCGAGAGAGAGTTCTACCATTGAAAAGGGTTGGCTGATCTCATCTATCGAATTCGTGGTTTCGCGAGGAATCATCCGTGCCGGCACAGAATCTGGACAAACTTTTCGCGCGAACTTGAGGATCCATTGGTCCGAGTATTCTTCGCTCTCATTGTTCGTAGTTCGGTTACGCAATCTTCGCGCCGTGTTCCAAAGAGTACTCATCAACGGTTCGCGCGATAGCCCGTCCACGAATTTTCGCCAGTATCCGCGTTTCTTGGCCTTGATGAGGCTCTTAAGTTCGCGTTCGAGGGCCGTGTATACTTCGAAGTGCTCAGGTGTTCCACGTCTACGGAAAACTTTAAACGCGTCGGACTTTTTACGGTAAACCTCGGTGCATGGTTTTCTGCAAAATGACGTTCCTGGAACTGGTCGAGTTTGAGCTTGAAGCGCGCTGTCTAAGATCAGGTTGGAGAGGAAATTACATTCCTCCAGCAGTGGAAGCTCTTCTTCCGTCGTTACGGCTTCATCTACTGCTGTCCTAAACTTTGTCCAATCGATGTAACGGATTAGATCATACGCGATGTTGATAGATTCCAAAGGATTGAACCTGGTGGCAATCGAAATTTTTATGGGCAAGTGATCACTACCGTGGGGATCTTGAATCACATTCCATGTGCAATCCAACGATAATGAATTCGAACAAAGTGTGAGGTCTAATCTACTGCCAATTGAGGATGGACCAGCCAAACGTGTAACTTCTCCATTGTTAAGAACTGTCATATTGAAGTTGTCACAGAGGTCATATATCAAGGAAGACCGGTTGTCATCGTACAGTTCTCCCCAGTTTGTACCGTGAGAGTTAAAATCTCCCATGACCAACCGCGGAGCAGGAAGAACCGAACAAATATCTGAAAGTTGTTTTTGGTTTATTGAAGATCTAGGAGGAATATACACAGAGGCAAACCAAAGGCTTTTATTTTTAATAACAACCTGACATGCAACAACTTCAATACCTGGAACTGGAGGAAAATTCACTCTATAGAAGGATTGGAACTTTTTGATCCCCAAAAGTACTCCTCCTCCACGCGAATCCTCACGATCAAGACGAAGAATATTGAAATCATGAAATGGAAGACCAATTTCAGGAATTATTTGATATAACCAATCAGAAGAGAGCCATGTTTCACAAAGAGCAAATGCATCACAACCGGTATTGTGAGCAAAAATTTGAAAGATTCCAATTTAGGAACAAGACTTCGACAATTCCACTGCAGAACAGTGATCAAATCCCCGACCTCATTTGGAAAATTATCCATCGAAGGAAATGATAGCTGCAAGGAGGGGCCACTTAATTGTCAATTGCTTCAAAAAAGTTTTCACTTTGGGAAGCATTGCCAGAACAATGCTTTTAAGAGGGTCAGAAATTTCAAGGTACTTGAAGATACCTTTGACAGTGTCATCAAATGAGAACAGTCCATTCGAAAAGGGGCTTCTGTTCTTAAAATCGGGGCATCAGGGGTTTTGGATGTCCCCGGAAGAGATGGAAAGTCCTGGGTGTAGTTAGTACTACGAAAACCAGGAGGGATGGAGTTTTCCTTTTTTCCACCTTTCCTTGAAATGGGCAGGCTGATTAGGGGCTTCTGTTCAGCAACTTTCCGTGGGCGGACGCGTCTGTGCTTCCTTGAAGCACGTTCCGGAAAACTGAACGATGTTCCTTCTTCAGCCAAATCAAAGTCAGACTCGCCATCTGACAGAGAAGCAAAGGGTTTTGTATTGGCATCGGGTGATGGTGTGGCTTTTTTCACCATTTCGGCGAAAGATTTCCTGGAACGCTGTTTTAGCGAGCGTTCTAATTTTTCCCCGCGTTGTTTGTACGCCGGGCACGACGAGAGAGCATGAGGAGGAGTTCCCTTACAGAAAGCGCATTTTGGTGTGCTGTCTATGCAGGCGCCATCCTCATGTTTCTCCCCGCAGTTGGAGCAGTGTGCCTTATTGCCGCAATGGGAGGTCGTATGTCCCTTCTGCTGGCATTTTTGGCAGATCATGACCCGAGGTACAAACAACCGCACAGGTAGTCGAAGTTTTCCCAACTCGACGTATTGAGGGAGGGCTGAACCAGAGAAGGTCACACGGAACGAGTCTGAGTGGGTAAATTTCTTTTTACCCTTACTGATCGACACTGTGCCTAGTTTCCGCACATCGAGTATCTTGACTGAAGGAAGCAGAGGGTTCTTAAAGCGACCAACCTTCTGCTTCTTCAGGATCTCGGGGGTCAAACTCGCTTCGGTGACCACACCTTCTATCTCAATACCTCGAGCTGGGATGTACACTCTTTACCCGAGTGTAAAGAACTTAGAAACAGCAGTCTCGTAAGCTTGTTTAAGGTTGGACACAACAACCCTTAGTTTATTGGGTCTCACCTTAATAATTTCCGTCACGGCCGAGAATCGCTTTGTCAGATCAGCGAGAATCTGGTAAACATTTAGAGGTTTCGTTTTGGGCTGAAAATACACAACCCATGGACCGACTGAGTCAGCTGGATAGGCTCTAGATCGGGGAAATTTATGAGACTCATCATCGTTGAGAGGCAACGATTGTTCATCTTATGATAAATCATCCATGTGGGAGCCTGAAACGCTCAGCCACTAATCTAATTATAAAAATTTACACAAAATACACAAAACTTAAAGCTAAACAAAGATAAAAATACAATTTCTTCGCGAGAGAAAGAGAAACACAATAACTTATCTATTATTGCTTCTACCGAGCAGCGTACGTGTGTGGACGTCAACCTTCTACAGAAAGAGTAGAACGCAGCGAGGGTGATGTGGACAGTCAAGCACACGGTGGTAGAAGACCGATTGAACGAATGACCTTCTCAATGGGCTGCTGGTGTGCGTGATCACGAAGAGATTGCGAAAAATGGCTTACTTATTGCCAATTGCAATTAATAACCTTTGGGCCAACGCGGTGCAAAATCTTCACTTTTTCTTCAGAAAGAAAAAAAAAAAACACAAACAAAAAATACCTTTATTATAAATAAAACGAAGAAAAAAAAAAAAAAATTTTAAATTACAGCAAAAAACCCCCCAAAAAAACAGAATTCAAAACAAAAGAACTACACCCCCCTCAACCCCCCGGGGAAAGGATTTTATTTTTAGGGGGGGGTCGCCACTTTTTTTTTTTTTCCCTTTTTTATTTTTTCCAAAAAAAATTTTTTTATCTTTGTTTAAAACAAAAAAAACCTGGCCAAAAAATTTACATCCAAATCAAAAAAAATTATTTTGATTAAACCAAAACAAAAAGGCTTTTCAAAAAACTTAAAAACAAAAATCACTTTACCCCCCACACACACAGTAAAAGGGATCTTCTTTCTACAGAAAATTAGATGAACAGGACTTAAGGAATGTATCGAAAATAAGCTATCCACAAACTTTCTTTCAAATTATGTTGAAAACCGATATTTTATTCATACAAAAAATTGATCCTTTATTGTACGAGGTTAAACTTGAACATAATGAAGACCGGATGAAATTTAAGTTATTCCTTCACGAATTTTCGAACTTTGGATCGAATGCTCTTCATCAAGTTCCGGACAAGTGTTGCATCGCATTTTTTGGACGCTTGAGCCCAAATTTTTTGAACTCCTGCATATTCCCAGCTGCCTTACCAGTCTTCTTGAAGACCCTCTTCACGATTGCCCAGTAACGTTCGATGGGTCGAAGCTGAGGGCAATTTGGTGGATTGATATTTTTCTCAACGAAATCTATACCCTTTTCCGCAAGCCAATTGAGAGTGGTTTTGGCATAGTGAGCGCTAAATCCGGCCAAAACAGTGGAGGTGTACTATGCTTCTTATATAAAGGCAACAATCTCTTCTGGAGACACTCAGATCGATAGATTTCCGCATTTATAGTTCCGGTAGTGTAAAAAATGGTTGACTTCAAACCACAGGAACATATTGCTTGCCATACCAGTACCTTTCGACCGAATTTCTCCACTTGAACCGACCTGTCCGCATCGCTCACATCCTCCCCAACGACGGCAGTAAAGTATTGTGGACCTGGAAGGATTTTTGAGTCCTCCTTTACATAGGTCTCATCGTCCATCAAAACGCATGCATCCGGACGCTGCAAAAGACGCGAATACAATTTCCGGGCCCTTGTTGCTGCTCGCTTCTTCTGTTCTGCACTTTGTTTCGAGATTTTCTGCTTCTTGTAGGTCTTCAGGTGGTTTCGCCTCTTAATACGCTGGATCATTCCGACACTCGTTCCTGCTTTTTTGGCCAAATCACGTATTGACATTGATTTGTTCTTGATGATTAGAGATACCACTTTCTGCTCCAGTTTCGGGTTAGAAGAACCGGGTTTTCTGCCTCTTCCTGGTAGCTCATCCAAAGAATAGTGTTCCCCAAACTTATGAATGATGGTTTTAACACTCGCATGATGAATTCCAAACCGCTTCGCCAATTTTTGCATAGTAATACCCTTCTCATTTAGCCATGTGTCCAGAACCTTAATTTTCACTTCCTTTTCAATACGCGACATTTTGAAAACGCAGAATTTGAACCGCACAAACAAGTAAACAAAAGAAAGCTGACAGTCAAACGCACAGCATGCAGTGTTCAGAGCATATAAACCATCACAAATACACGCGTACAACGCAAATGTATGTGGATAGTTTATATTCGATACACTCCTTAAAAAACTAAAAAGCAAAAATAAAAAAATCCCCCCCCCCCCCCTCCAAAAACAACACTCTACACCCTCTCCCCTTCTCCATCCCTCCCTCTCCTTCACCTCCCACCATAATCCTTCCCCCCCCCGCCCTATAAATTCCTTTTCCCTCCCCCCCCCCAACAAAAAAATTATGTATAGTTTATGATATTAAATTCAACCCCACTCAATATTTTTTTGTGTTCACTCCCCGCTACCGTACAGAGACCCGGCCCGGTCCGATCAAAACAACCACTTGTTTGTTTTAATTAAATAAAAAAAAAAAAACCCAAAAAAAAAAAAAAACCACCCCCCCCCCCCCCCCCAGATTTTGGTTTTTTTTTTTTTTTTTCTCCCCCTCCCATATGTATTTCCACCTCCTTACGAAGATGTTTATCGAAATCTGAAACCCTCAAATCCGTCAGGTGTTTTGGGTAATCATCCTCACAAATATTTTCAAGGAGAACCATTAGCGAGACTTCTGATAATTGCACATGTTCGGGACTTTCGAAGTTTCTGACTGGAAGATACGATTCGATACGTTCCAAATTCCTTTTAACAACTGACACCAACGATCTGGTGGCAGAAGGATGCAGAGCTTTCAAAGACGTTATATCATCTGGAATTCCTTGGATCGTATCAGATCGGATCATTGGTACAATGGCAGCTTTTCGCATGCGTAGCTTGGACAAAGAGCCAGAACATTATTAACAGTATTTTTATGGAACTCCCTGCAGGAAATTATATCGAAATTTGTTAAACAATCTCTTGCGAAACTTAGAAATAAAAATTTCTCAAGCGGAATACTTGAAGACATTATTGAAGAAACTTTTGGAAAACTATATTTAAAAAATCCTTGCAGACATCCTAAATATAATTCGAATAATAATTTTACAAATGCCTTTTGCGGAGTTTTTAAAGTTGAGAATTATATATATGAGATTGTTGATTTTGTGCAAAAAATTCTTCTTGGGTTTCTCCAACAGATCAGGATTTCCCCAAGCATTACTTCAGGAAGTACCTTATATTGTTTGTTTAGGTCTTTCAGATATCCTCCAGGAATTCCTTTAAAATCACAAAACTTCACAAGTTCAGGGATTCCTCCAAAAATTTAATCTCAAGAAAGTTGTGAAAATCTGCCAACGCATTGCCAGAAGAAACTACTGAAAGAATCCATGGAGGAATGCCGTCAAACTCCTGAAGAATACCTATCGAAACGCCAGAAGGAATATCTTAAGAAATGTCTTAGAATCTAAGAGAAATTTTATAAAATTTTCCTCAAAAAATATCTCAAATAATTCATGGAGAAATCATTAGCACGCATAAACTGGCTTTCAGGCTGTCATTTGTCACTGTAGTGTCAGTGTAAATTGTTTTATTTAAAACCCGCACACTGAAAGTAGAACTGGTAGGAGTAGGAAAGTGTTATCATTTTATAAATTTTAAGTTTTTGTGTTGACAAGCAATTGCCAAAAATCTTAAAAATCTTGATTTATCCAAAAAATCTGTAATCTTAACATACAGATATCTGTATGGAAATAATGAAAAAAATCTGTGTCAATCTAGATAAATCTGCGCATGTAGCAACCCTGCTTATGGGGGAACTAAAAAAAAAGTATTTTCATTTCCGCTTTCAAAACTTTTTGACTAACCTAGTATAGCAGATACATACACCTTCGGGTAATGCTTCATTCGTTCGGCGATGTTGACGATGTTTGGAGTGGCAATGAGCCGGTATTGGATTGGTACTGGTGGTGGCAAGTACCCTGGAGGGTACCCTAGCGATCAACCGTTGGCCAGGTAGCTGATGACTCAGCTGGCTGTTGCTAGCAAGCGGCTACCTAGACAGCCATTGCTAGGCAATCGGTTGACCGAGCCAGTGGAGAATTTATAGCCAGCCGGTTGGCGCAACCACAAGGAGCGAAATATGTGTGATCCCGTTGGTAGTTATCTTTAGGTATGACGATACGTTCAGTGGTATGAACGGTATGAGCCAGCCGAGTTCACATCATCGTTGATGTGTGCCAACAATGCATTAACTAGCAACATTAGCATAATCAGTTACCAGCCATTAGCAGATAATTGATTTCAATCATCTGCTAATAACTTTCTAATACGCCGCTTCTATTGCTGGCTAATGCATTTTGCTGAATCTATCACATATTTGATACATAGCCCGAATGAAGCAGCTAAGCTAACATTACATCCCGTTGCTCTACATCATTTGTAAGCCCCAAACCTAGGAAATTAAACCCCCCCATAGCTCTACCTAGACTCAAAATCATTCCATCTTCGAGCAATAAATTTGTTTGATTTATGTCAGCTCTCCGGCAATCAAAGTGCATCTTCGTATCCATAATTGCAAAGCGCTCGAGTCGCGTGCGCCAAATGAACATTCTCTCCCGTTAAATATGATGCCCGCTGAGACAGTACCTATATTGCTGTCATGATTACAACACAAAACGTGCTTACAATCCGCTCAGCCGGCCAGGGCGTCACGTAAATGTCATCTGCGTCAAAGACCCTAATGAGCCGGACGATCGTGTCTCGTGAGCCAAGTCCAAAATGGAGCCATCCGAATGAGTTAACGAGACGTCTGTCATCTTCATCATTGCCACGGGATTCCGGCTTTCGTGCGAAGTTCGAAACCTCTTGAAAATAAAAAATGGCATAATAACCACGACGTTGAAGAGATATTCTTCCCACCCAGAATAATAGCTGGCCATTGTTGACAAGATGGACAGGCCTGACATTAAAAGTGCATTCCGGAGATCCTCCCTTGGATGGACCCGCCGCAAGGTTGACACTATTTTCCACGCAAAAAAAAGAAAACGTAGTAATTTAGTGATTGCGTTGAATGGCATGTAATTGCAGTGAAGACACGATTTAATTATCAATAAACTGAGACTGGCAAATAATGAAACACGACAAATTGGCTCGTTAAAATGTGATTTACAACGGCGATCGGCACTGGCCGCGCGGAGGTTGGACTTAAGGAGGATCGCATTGGGGTGAAGTTGTCAGAGTTCGAACGGACGAAAAACGTGCTTGGGGTCGACTTTATCCGGCTTTTTCTCGTTTAAAAATGGGGCCGTGCCAGAAGATAAAACAATGTACTGCTTCCCAACAGTTGATTGAAATATTTAGAAAATAAAATTGAGCTTGTCTTCAATCGCCTTACTTCCTAAAGGTCAGAACTCTAGCACATAAATTAATAAATGCACTTGCCAGTGAAATCGATTTATCTAATCAGATTTTTATCGTTTTCCGTTTGTCTTTGTCGTTGCTTTTTTTTGTTATGCTCATTTTAAGGATTACGCAGACTGCAGCGTTTTTTTCCGCCGCGGCAGCGAATAATCGTGGCGAAAAAAAATCGCCGCAATGAGATTACACTCAGGCAAATAAACAAAAGAATTTCATAAGGTTCCACTTATGAACAATGCTTTGGAATTTCATAAGGCTGACTTATGAATGAATTTTGTTTTACACGACGTTGTTTTTGCACACCTTTAAGCTTTCCTAATTACAAGTGTTGATATATACTAGTGGGTAAGTCACTGGACCCATAACCTCAAAGTTCGAGGGTCGAATCCAGGTTACTCTATATTTTTATTTTTATCATTATATTTCATAAGGCAAATTTATGAAATTCATACTGGCAAATAATCATAATGCAATCTTATGAATATCGAAAGTTTATTTCGCTGAGTGTACATGGCGGCTTATGGGAGCGCACAAACCTACACAAAAAAAAAGGAATTTTAACAAGCGTGTAAAATTTCCCCTCGTTTAATTCCAAGCCATAGGACGCGCAAACAACAAAATTGTTTGCAATATTTGATACACCATACCACAATGTTTGCAATCTTTCATACAACATACTAGATTCAGGCGTTATCTAACTTAAGTTTACATGAAATACATATCTCATTAATTTAAGCAGATTTTGAATCTAGTATACTATGACCTTATTATCGGTTTGCATGTATAATGGTCTAAACACAATGATAACGAAAGCGGAACGGTAACGGCAAACGACAAAGCCCGATCTGATTAAGCCTGCTTGTCGGAAAGAAACAGGTTAGATCCAAGCCGATTCTAATCATACATATCGAAGTCATTTGCAACAACTGTCAAGCTTTGCCGTTCCGTTTCCGTTATCATTGTGTTTGGGCGGTAACAGTTGCGTAGTAATTTAATGTTTACAAATGAAGCGTATTCCGTCGAATGTCAGACCATTCAACAACAAAATCCGTTCTGTGCGTATTACCAAAAACAACAGACAGAGACTGTCCAGAGGGAAACGTTGGGATAACATCCAAGCCATTATGGCGAAAACTAGCTGACTGACTGACTGACAGCCGGAACTGGATCAAGTGAGTCAGTTATTCATTTCCCTCCCGGCATCGTATGATGTGGTAACTAGTGCAATGGAAAACCTTCCTGAAGTTGACCTGAAGTTTGGAACTGTGAAGGCTCGTTTGCTGGCCGAGGAACAAAAGCGAAATAGACGGAAAGGCAAAACCGCACAAATCAGCGGAGTAGAAGGTACAGTTCTGGCAACAAAAATGAATAAGGTAATGGAAGATAGACGGAAGTTTCCTGGAAAATGCTTTGGATGCGGGAAACGGTTGGAAAAGATAATCTGCATCGCCATCTCTACAGTATACATAATGTGGAACTAATATGACAATGTCAAACGACGACAAACAACATACTGAGAAACTTTGCCGAAGACGGCATTTCTCTAGCGCCTCATTTAGAAAAGATAGACTGCAGTGCCATCTATGCGGCATGATGTGGAACTAATATGACAATGTCAAACGACGACAAACAACATACTGAGAAACTTTGCCGGAGACGGCATTTCTCTAGCGCCTCATTTAGAAAAGATAGACTGCAGCGCCATCTCTGCGGCATGATGTGGAACTAATATGATAATGTCAAAAGACGACGAATGACACCCTGAGGAATTTTGCCGAAGACGAAAACTCTCTATAACTACTCTGGACTGTTTTGCTCACACATTGAATTAACAACCTCTATCCATTTGTAGCAGATTCCCGGTGGCCAATGTAACTGGAACCATGTTTTTCCACCACCAATACATTTTTATGACCATATACTTTCAATATGAATATCAAATATAATTTTTATTTCCTTGACTTTTTTTACGTCGTTTTTTGAAATAACGCGGTTTTTTTTTACGTCGTTTTTTGAAATAACGCGGTTTTTATTTACGCGGACCACGTAAAAAAAAATTTCAGTGTATACGAAATTTGAAGCAATTTGGATTTTTTTAATATTTCGTTTTAAAGGTTTTGATAGTTCAAGATTATTAAATTTTTTAATCCCAACATTTTTAAATATTTCTTGAGTAATTCATGATTAGGGCCTAAAAGCCATTTGTAAACAATGACTTTAAACGTTGATCTCTCACGAATCACGAGAATCCCACTGTATGCAGCATCTCCATATGGTAGAACTAACATTCTTCTACCAGATGCTGCTTTAATTTCAGTAATTTGAGTAATTTAAGATTCAAGAGAAATCGACGTTTAAAGTCATTGTCTACAAATGGCTTCCGGTTGGGTTTTTGATTTTTAGATATTTAGATTTTTGGATTTTTAGATTTTTTATTTTTTATTTTAAGATTTTAAGTAGATTTTCAGATAGGGAAGATTTACCTACAGTACTGGCAGAAATAAAGTGCTCACCAGCTAAAAAATGATTGCCATTATTATACCAATTTTGTATTGATGCAAAAATATAAATTATATTCGACCAAAATGCAGCTTTTGTATAGCATTATCATTCTGTTTATTCAAAATCATGATTAAGTTTGTATAGCTTAGTTTCTGATGTATCATATGCATGTGAATGTTTTTCCACCTGGCAGAAAAAAAGTGCTCAAAACCGACATATAATTTTCTTGAGTGCATCTTGCATGGCATTGCCTACCAAACTGTCACAGCACATTTAGCCTATCAGAAGGTGTCGAGCACTGTTTGTTTTGGTTCTGTTCGCGCCGGTTCGGATTTCGTTTGAATGTTGAAAATGGATTCGAAACAAATTAACCTATCCGTACGAAAATTAATTGTGAGGGACTGTCAACAGCAAATATCTATGCGTAAAATTGCCGTCAGATATGGAGTGTGTTATTATGGTGTTCGCAAAGTTTGCAAAAAGTTTCAGGAAACCGGATCAGTAGCTGATAGACATGGACGCGGGCGGAAGCGACTCACGACTCCGCGTGAAGACACCAGAATTATTCGTGAAACCAGGAAAAATCCAACCGTTACGAGCCGAGTGATAAAGGAAAATCTGCAGCTGAGTATTTCAGAACGCACTGTGCGCTCCAGGCTTCAGGATGCAGGTTTAAGGAGCAAATTGGCAGTACGTCGCCCATTGATTCAAAAGAGAAATAGAGTTAAACGGCTAGAGTTCGCTAAAAAATACGCCGAGAAACCAGTTGCGTTCTGGAAACAAGTTTTATGGTCTGATGAGAGCAAGTTTGATCTATTTGGAATGAAAGGGCGTTCTAAAGTGTGGGTTAAACCAGGCGAACGATTTTTGGACCGGAATGTGCAAAAAAAACCCGTAAAACATGGAGGAGGAAGCATAATGGTGTGGGGGTGTTTTGCTTGGTCTGGAACTGGTAATTTGACTCAAATCGATGGTATAATGACGGCTGATAGGTACATAGACATTATTAATGAAAACTTGGAGGAGTCTTTGTTGAAAGTTGGACTGGAAGACAAGTTTATCTTTCAACAAGATAATGATCCGAAGCACACGGCCCGTAAAACCATGACGTTTTTCCGTGGATGTCGCATAAAACTTCTTGAATGGCCACCGCAATCACCAGACTTGAACCCAATTGAAAATCTATGGTCAATTCTCGATCAGCAAGTTGACAAAGGAGAGGTAACAAACAAAAAAAAGCTCTTCGAAGCCCTCGAGTGCGCCTGGCAAAGAATCGACGAGAACCATCTGAAAAACCTAGTTGAAAGCATGCCTCGACGTTTTCAAGCAGTCATCAAAGCTAAAGGAAGTCACACGAAATATTAAATTCAATGTTTTTGGTTTTGAAGTAAACATATCACGGATGAGCACTTTATTTTTGCCACTGAATTAAAAAGTTGTTTTGTTTATTGTTTTGTTAATAAAGTTACATGAATAATTTTTCGTTTGTTGTTTCTCATTTCGAAAGAAGAATTGAAGTCATTCATTTTGACCCAATATGTTACCACTGAATCGCTGCAAATCAAAAAATTGTATTGAGAAAATAAACATAAACCAACGTGAGCAATTTATTTCTCCCAGTACTGCATATTAATCTCATCACTTTGCAATTCATCCTACTTGAAATAAAACGATATACACGTGGCAGGATTAGTTAGTAATGTTTGTTGCAGTTATTTAACGTAAGCAAACATTATTAGAAAACGAAACCGATCCTTCAACTGCCCAATTGTTTGATTCATCGTAGGATGATTTAGATTTTTAGATTTTTAGATTTTTAGATATTTAGATTTTCAGATTTTTAGATTTTTCGATTTTAAAATTTTTTGATTTTTAGATTTTTAGATATTTAGATTTATAGATTTTTTGATTTTACAAACGAAGAAAGTGCAGATTTTACTAACGAGGAAAGTTTACAGTGCACGAGAAATGTTTGGGTTAAAAGGGCTAAGCATAGATAAGAAATGTTGAGGGGATAATTTATGCCCGCGCCGATCCACGCCGCCGCAGCCGTTTAAAAATACCATACACGCCGCCGCCGATTCAAAACAGATCGGCGCACAGGTCTAAGCCCAGTCCGCTTCATGGCCTGCTGGGCGAACCACTTCGACGAATTGACCTTTTTGGCCACGTTTCGGGTGGAAAGGTTCGGGTTATTCTTAAAGTACTGCCTTATCTTCCGCGCCTTCTCTGGGTATTCCGTTTTCGGTTTTCGGCCGCTTCCAGCGCGCCGCTCGATGGTCTTTGTCTCCTGGAACATCTTCACAACGCGGGACACGGTGGAATGGTGGATTCCAAGTCTTTTGCCGATCCATCTGTGCGACTGACCAGGATTATCGATCACCGCGCCCAAGATTTGCTGGCGTAGCTCTTCTTGTTTCGAATGCATCTTATAAACTACTTTACAAATCGCGATAAATTTTGCACACATAAACATAACACACTAGACTAGTATTACCCAAAATCATTAATTTTTACAAACGCGATAAAAAGTTACACCCAAAACAAAGTGTCGCATTTTTTCCGAGTCCATCTTTACTATACTTGTATCGATGACTTTTATGGCGAGGCGATTTCGCTCATATAATTCTAGCAACGAAGTTTTGAAGAAAAATGCAGTTTTAGAGTACGCATCGGTAATGTACGATGTGGCCGAAGATAACAACCAACACAAAGGCAAGGGAACAAAACGAACAGAGAAATGATGAAACGGAACATCGGTAAGATCGTTCATTTTACTTCTTATTGTTATTATGATAAAACTCTCTCTCCCCCCGCTCCACACACACACACACACACACACACACACACACACACACACACACACACACACACACACACACACACACACACACACACACACACACACAAGAACTAGACATCTGTTAACATGTTCTCACCTGGGAACATATTGATCCGGAATACCTCAAAAAGCTTGCCGAAAGTATGCCAACTGAAGAAGCTACGAAATGCCCACTTGAACTTGTAAACGCAACACACTCATTAATTAAATAACATAAAGAGACGCAACGGACTCCGACACTCTTTTAAAGGAAACTTCTCTCTCATGAGTCCCATCAGTCCCAACCATACAAATTATACTTTTAAGCAAACCATGCAAATTATTAATACTGTTGGGACTACCGAGACTTGTAACATCAGACATTATTAAAACTGGTAGAATTCAAATATCTCGACGACATAATGAGAATTTATTTTTGATTCGAGAAAACTGCTCAAAAAGACTTTCACAGCACATAAATGACGAGCTTAACTACAAAACACTGAAGCACACTAACAAACTAAATAACAACCCCCATAAATGACGAAATGACACCATATAAAACAGTGGTCATGAACATGGCTGAGAGAAAGGGGAAGCAAACTTGAAAATGTAACACATGTTTTGAGGTAGTGTCAACAGCGTTTCTATAGACGGCATGATCCTTGCACGGCTGGCGAAATGCTTCAAAAGGAGTTAAGTTATATCATTCTGACGCACAAGGAACAATACAATAGCTTCTTATTTTTGGTTCGAGAAAACTGCTTCGGAAGACTCGTATGGCGCATAAATGACACACTTCACGGACTGAATACAAAAGACTGAGAAAATTACGAAACGCCGTATTAAACTTGCGAACGTAACACTGACTAACACAAAGACAATTGAAAATAACAGACGAAAGAACTAAAAATTCCCAAACGTGGCTCCTTTCGAGTCATTTGCAACAGCGTCTTCTTGGACGACATGTTCCATGTACGGCTGGCAAAATAATTCGAAAGGATTTACGCAACGATATCATCAAAGGCCTGACGCAGAGCTTTCTACTCTATGCAGAGTCCCGCCAGTAAACCTTCATAAAAAAAAATGACAACCGTACCTTCATTTGAATGTTAACAACAGAACGCAGCCGAAAATTGATTTTATACTGCACGCGATTTGAACTGACGGTTAATCGTGAGTGCATTTATAATTATCGGCCAGTCTATACATAGCCCGTATTGGATGTTTAAAAGACGAACGAGCTGAGCTGGCTTTGAAGAAACGGTGGGTAAAAGTATCAAAATAAGTCAGCCTCATTTGTGTGTGTGTGTGTGTGTGTGTGTGTGTGTGTGTGTGTGTGTGTGTGTGTGTGTGTGTGTGTGTGTGTGTGTGTTTACAATCTAATTCCCACTGTCTGGCAGCGGTATTATGGATAGAATCTTCCTGCAACTGTTTCATATTTGCTGTTTACAGTTGCAAAAAGCTTAAATCCGGGGATTAGAAGGTGACAGCTCTACCGCGACTCCAATAGCCCATTTCAAGAACGCAAGCATTCCGAAGCTATCTTCGTACGCAATAAGCCCCGCTCCAGTAGTGACATACTGAAACTTTCAATCAAGCGTATGTGCAATGCTTGATTGACGCGTATTTAGTGATTCACAATATCATAGATGTTTAAAAGCGGAACGTACCCGAAAAACAGCTTCAGTGATCAGCTCGATGACAATATCATCATTCTATTGAACCTCCACAGGTGGAATTCCGTCGTCGCAGTTAGTTTGGCTTCAAATCTGGTTGAATGGTGTGCCGGGTGGTACAGCGCCCAGAAGTAATACAAACGTCAGCATACGCCACGTTTGCAACAGAATGCGGTTTGATCACGATGTTTGTTCACGGCCTTTACTCGCTATGAAGCATACATGTGGTTTACTGTATTCGATAGCGATTATTCGTTTTATTCCGATGAGTCCGAAATATTGGGCTGGAAGTTGAATAACATTGCAGGTATATTATACTTGGCTGGAAAGAAATGCTGGCTGTTCTCTTCCTCAAATGCCAGGTTGCGTATGGCCTCATAAGCACTATTCTCTTCTCAACGACACACCGCCACTTTTATTCAGGATTAAAACACTCATGAATTTCACTGGTTTTTTTTTCCAATCTACGCGAGCTTAAACTCTACTGATATCAAAAATATAAAAAGTAAAAAGTACTTAGCTGAATTCCATTTAAGTACGTTTCCGATCCAAACTGCCCGATCAGGCAACTAATTCTCTGTATAGAGATACACTTTAAAGTTATTCAAATTTAAGAACCGATTTAAACCAACAGTAAGGATGCAATTGGGGCCACTCACAAGTGTGGGTGGTTTACTTCAATGGAATACAATAATGTGTTGAAATATCCAATCTGACGACCGATTCAAACCAACCGCAAGGATGCTGTTGGGGCCACTCACAAGTGTGGGTGGTTTATTTCACTGGAATACAAGAATATGTTGAACTATCCAATTTGACGACCGATTTAAACCAACAGCAAGGATGCTGTTTGGGCCACGCACAAGTTTGAATGGTTTTTTTTTCACCAGAATACAAAAATATGTTAAAACATCGAGTTTGAGGACCGATTTAAACCAACAGTAGGGATGCTGTTAGAGCCACTCACATGTGTGGATAGTTTATTTCACCAGAATACAAGAATGTGCTGAAATATCCACGACCGATTTAAACCAACAGTAAGGATGCTGTTGAGGCCACTCACAAGTATGGGTGGGTTATTTCAATGAAATACAAGAATGTGTTGAAATATCCAATTTGACGACCGATTTAAACCAACAGGAAGGATGCTGTTGAGGCCACTCACAAGTGTGGTGCCCTGACGGTCCCTCCCTTTACCACGGAACTTCTATAGAACAGTATATATTTATGCAAATGAAAAACACTACAAGCATCCGTATCCATTACATATTATCCTCATTCGGTTGATCCTGAAATGCAAGAAATGGCTTTCACTGTTAAAAGGTGAAGTTCTGAGGTTCCGCGCTTATGCAAGTTTTCGTCTGTTTTCAGCGACAGCAGCGATTCACCAAACTCCTGATTTGAGGTATCCTGAAAAAGTTTCTTAAATCTATTGAGATTTTACAAAACTAACATTTATATACCTTAATCTACTGTTGCCATGGTCACTATTTGCTGCTTAATGCTGATCCCATAACAGCAACTCGCTTTTATTCTTGCTGGCCCAACAGTTATTGCTCCTGAGTTAGGAAACAGGGAAGATCCAATGAAAAGGGAATCAAAGACAAATGGGCATAAAAAAACAACAAGTAATGTTCAAATCATCTATGAAGAAAAATCAATAAATCAATATTATCAAATACACCAATATTGTGAGTTATGACAAAGTAATAACAAAGATCGAACTGTAAAATCAGACACCAGCCAAATGGCACACAGCGCTGCATGGATCAGGTCAGCTCAGATTCGGTAAAATGTCCATCTACAAACCGGAAATGAAAAATGCAATCAGTATTAATCTAATCTAATCTAATCTAATCTCACACTAACGCCGCCAATTCTTGAAAGCATCCTGGAAAATGATGATTTCTTGAAAACATAATTTTTCTTGTCACCGGCCGGGCCAACTGCGTAGCATGTGCCGCAGAGAGGATTCAAAAAACTAGAGTGATTCCAGAAAGAGTATCTGAAATCGCTCTGCTTCTTTGAATAAAGGGAAGGAAGAAAGCGTTTATGCTCCTTTTGCCTGTGGGTGGACTCTTGGCATTTGAACCAAAAGTCTGGCAATAATTTGCCAATGTTATAGCACCTTATCTCGGTCACTCACTGTCACTTACTTATTTACATTCAGTGCAATAGCCTACCACAGACTCCACTGCAGGCTGCTGCATGCAAGGCACTAGATACTTCCAAATCATAATAGGACAAGAAATGATCAAAATGGTCATTGGACTTATAAAACGTAATAATCAAAAGTATATACAACCTATTAGGCAAATACTACAAAATCACTTTCATGTTAATATACAAATCATAAAAACACAAGTAATGATAAAAATGGTAACGATGATGGTAAAGATGAATGGTAATGGTAATGAAAAAACAATGTCATATAAGACAATATATATAGCGAAGGGATACCACAATATGAACTGAAAACCACATGTGTGCCGACTGCTACCCTGCTGCAATCTTAGACAAACCCGCGCACTCATTATGAACCAGAAAACTTAGACAATTTACGTCAGCCATGAGAAAAAATTAATTTAAAATTCTAAATTTCACTACTGTGCTCCTCGTTCAGGAATTTGAAGACATGCTTTAATGATGAATAAAATAATCTAACCTAATTTGAAAAGTAGTAAATTTATTAGAATTCCCTTTTATGATGATGGGTAACCACTATATTTCCTGGCATTTCGCAATTTTTTACTAATTAAGTAGCAAACATAATATTTCACAAAATCACAATTAGTTTATTATTCAATATTGAGGTTCAGAAAATGAAAACCACATCTTTTTATGTTGGAAACATCAATAAGGTTTCTGCTCTTAGCCTATTAAGCAAAAGTTGCAGTTGGGCCAGTTTTCTCAAACAGACCCCAAAAATATATGAAATAAAATAAAGATCGATCTTTTACGAATCTCAAGACTTCTTTCATATCTAAGTTCACCGCACGGTTAAGCAAACAGTCCTCTAGTAGATGCTGCTTTCAATTTGCGAGAGTATTTTGAGATTCGAGAGCAATCGACGGTTTAAGTAATTGTTTACAATTGGCTTTTAGGCCCCAATCATGAATTACTCGAGAATTTTATTTATTTACTTCACTTAACGCACCTCTATGGAAAAGAGAAATGAGTCGAGAAAAACTTCGATTGCGCATAGCAGAAAAAATAATAGCAAACATTTTCGGTACAAGGCACATGAAAGAGGTCGCAATTGTACCCATCTTACTCAATCGCAAGCAGACAACATACGAAAATCACACCTCTCATTCTTTTCAGCACTTAGGACATCAGAACAGGATAGAACGCAAACTCTTCGGTCTTAAACTGTCATTATTATGCATCTCATTCAGACGCACATAATCATACTATTGGCATCACCTTTGCACCATTCCTTCCACTCGCAGTTCATTCATCTGGCACTGTTTACACTCCCGTTTCACTCCACTAAACTCTTGATCACAACTGCATACGATCTATCCTGTTCTCCGATCTATCTGTTAGTAATAAAATTTAATTAAGAATAGAACAAACTTACCATATCAATAATCATCTTACCACCATCTCCAGTGCGTAAAACACTAATTATTCAAATCAACCGCCATAGTTCAAGCAACACATTGAACTGCAAAACCTCAGCTTAAAAGGACTCACAGATTTGTTTCAGCAGTTCCTCCGGAGCTCTGGAAAAACTGTGACACGGTTCCCGTTAAGAGTTACGAAAAGAAACCGGCAATCCTGAAGGACAAATCACTGGTTTTCACTATAAAACTTCAATTTTCATCGATCTGGAAATCACCTCAAAAAAAAATACACGTCAAGCTTGCTGAACGCACAGCCTACTTTTTTTTAAAATAACCCCCCCCCCCCCCCCCCCACCACACCCCTCCCCTCCCCCCCCGCGCCCCGGAAATACATCCACAAAAAAAAAAACAAACAAAAAACCAAAAAAAAAAAAAACAAATAAAAATTTTATAAAAAAAAAACAAAAAAAAAAAAAAAAAAAACCTCGCGAACTTTTTTAAAAAAAAAAAAAAAAAAAAAACCAAAAAAATTTTTAAAACCCCCCCGAGTTTCCGCGAGAAAATTTTTTTAAAAAACACACCCCACCCCCCCCCCAGAAGAAAATTTTTAAACCCCCACCCAAAAAGCCCCCACCGCCCCCCGAAAAAAAAAACACCCCGCCCCCTATACAAAACACGCATAGATATTTTTACAACTTTCTAACAAAAACAACTTTCTTACCCGTACTGTACATATATGGGTATCATTCATGAGGCTTAGCGTAAAAGTTTGAATATAGGGTAAGGGGATGTAATGTTAGCCTAGCTCCTACATTCGGCCTATATACCAAATAAGTCATTAATTCAACGATAATCAACAAAATTATGTTGCTATCAAGATAACTGATTTAATGCGAAGGAATTCAGACACTATTAATCAATTTACTTTTGTTCACTTGCGTTTAATTTACGATTTCCTTAATTTTTTAGATATCATGATTTTACTGGTTAAGCTGAACAGGTTATCTCCATGATCTTCGAATGATCTAAATTTGGCTAATTGAACCGAAAAACCAAATAATGCAGCCTAGATGTACAGAAAGTAGTCACACATTATAAATTAACAGTTCACACAGATAAAATAACAATGAATTATCAAGAAAACCATGGACCCAATGTTAGGGACATATTTTTTTCTTTGTTCCCAAATATGGCCTGTTGCCTGGAAAGCCTGGTAAAAATATTGTTATTGGTTAAATTTTAAATGGAAATGTATGAGTTTCGGTTGTATATTTTACAAATGGCTCATCTGAACACAAACCGAAGGAACAAAACCTTTGCAGAGTGAATTATTATGTTTTACTATCGGATGGCCAATAAATCATATGTGAAAATCTCTTAAGGGTTTCAAAGCAGTTTAAGTTTAGTTTGTATTGTGAAATTTTGTGTTGGGTAAAGCGAATACAGCTGGCAATGTCTTAAATCATAAAATCAGGAAAAAACATACAAAGACTGCATTTAATAAAAAATCAATCGAATGGGACGAAGTTGCATCCATGAGTAGACCCATTTTTTTGCTTATAGACCGACATAACATCCATATCCCTCGAAAGTTTTTTACTTTATAAAATGAGTTGTATAGCTTTTCATAATACATACTACCAAAAGTCTTATTAATCGTATCTAAGCAAGTGTATGACTAGCTAAATAACGTTTCAAGCTAAAATAGTTTATGAGTTATAATAAAAAATGTAATCGATCGTTGCTTATTAGGCTGAGTTAAGGGACACATACCCTACATTCCCCCCCCACAAAAAAACAAAAAATACTTTTAAAAAAAAAAAAACACCCCAAAAAAAAAAACACTCCCTGTCCCCCCCTCCCCCCCCCCCCCTTCCTTTTCCCCTTTTTTTTCCCCCCCCAAAAAATCTCCAAAAAAAAAATTCCCCCCCATTTTTTAAAAACTATCCGCCCCAATCTTATCCCCTCCAAAAAACAAACCCCCCCCCAAATCCCAAAAATATTGTGTAACCCGTGGTCATCAAAAAATAGTTTTAAAACACCAAAAGCTTGAAAGTGTCGCAGATCGAACAGGACGTGGACGCAATCGCAAGTCTGATCACCGCGAAGACACTAGAATCATCCGAGAAATTAAAAAGGATCCGTTTGTTACCATCCGTGCGCTCAGAGAAAAGCTAAGCCTTTCGTTATCCGATCGTACAGTTCGGCGACGCATTGCTGAGCACGGTTTGAAAAGTCATTTTGCTCGGAAACGGCTGTTCATAAGTAGGGTGAATAAGGAGAAGCGATTGCGGTTTGCAAGAAACCATATAAATAAGCCACTGGAGTTCTGGAAACGGGTTGTTTGGTCAGATGAATCAAAGTTTGAGCTGTTCAACAGAAAACGACGACTGCGAGTTTGGCGGAAAAGCGATGAAGGGCTGAAGGATAAACATCTACAAGGGACCATGAAGCAGGGCGGTGGAAATATCATGGTCTGGTTCTAATCAGTGGTATTATGACGGCAGATGGGTATATAGATATTCTGAACGAGAATATGGAAGAATCTTTGCTGAAAATGGTTCTGGAAGATAATAACATTTTTCAGCAAGACAACGACCCAAAGCATACGGCCAAGAAAACAAAAGCTTTTTTCCGTGCCTGTCGGATTAAACCCTTGGAATGGCCTCCCCAGAGCCCGGATTTAAACCCAATTAAAAATCTCTGGGCAATTCTCGACAATAGAGTCGAAAAAACCCACGTAACAAACAAGCAAACATATTTTGCGGCACTGGAGCAGGCCTGGAATGAGTTGGATCCACAACACCTCAGAAACCTAGTCGAAAGCATCCCGAAACGATTGCAGTCCATCATTGAAGCGAAGGGAGGTCATATTGACTATTGAAGAGTTGATTCCAACTCTTTCAATTTTTTTTTTATTCATACATGAAGTGGATCTTTTTTATGTCATACGTATTTTACTAAACTTCAATAATTTTGTTTTCTATTTTATGCAAGGAATAAAAGTGATCGTTATTTTTGTACTGAAATGGTTCGTCTATGTTTATTTTTCAGAAACATGTATTGGAATACCATACTTTTTCAAAAATACGTGTTTTTTTCTCAACAATAATACATTGATCAAAGTTGGATCTTTATTTTTGCCGGTCACTGTATCTGTCAAAGGATAAGCTTTTTGTAGTGAAATTTGAAGGAAGTTGCTCGCGTTTACTAGTGATAGTTTGAAAAAGTTTTTCAGTTGTTAGTTTTTTTTTTTTAAAATGATCACGTGAAGTGTTAATTTAAATTTTCCTAGTTTTCTAACTACAATACAATCCTAATACGCATGTTAAGGTGTTTTTTTTTTAAGTTAAAAAAGAAGTGAAAATGTTGTAGTTTATTTCCTAAACGTTCGAAAAAACACCGATTTTTGGCGACCATTTTTGTGTGTCTCATTTTTCTCGAGTACAGCCTTTAATGAGGAGTGTTTGGAGGTATTTTTTTTAGTCTAAGATGTAATTTTTGTAATTGAGCTTTTTTGTAATACTCGTTTTGAGTATTGTAGTACTAAGCAAGTAAAATAAACAAATATAGCAATGAATTTATTTATTATTTTCAACAGCGTAAATCATTTTGACAGTTTTTTCAAAATACCAAAAATTAGACCGAAATTTAAACTGAAAGTGTACCAAAGTTCTCCTGAACGGGTTTCGCTCACTGGTGTGGCAAAATCTGGGCATTTTGGTTGACTTTCGAAAAACCTGTGGTATCAGAAAATAAAGGAAGAGTATGTTTTCGCTTCATCGCGAGTGAATTGATGATTATTATTGTCGTTCAACTTGAAACAAGAAATAGTTGCGATGTTCGATTAAGAGTCGCTGCTTAGCAGGGAATTTTGATTTTGGCAGAGTATGGAGTGAAAAAATGGTTTATAATAAAAAGTAGAGAAAACAGTGATTTGCTGGGCAGAAGCAACGAACGAAGCCAACACACACATATACATACGTATGAGGCTTACACATAATTTCAGGTGCACACTCACCACATTGCATTGCTTTGATTTCGTCACGAGTGCATGAAAATAATTACGAATCAACATCGCAAAATTTCATTGCTACGACTGAACAACCTAGTGTTATTTTGGGGGTGGCGTTGGGTGAGATCTATCTGATTATAAATATATTAAAAAAAACCCTATTTTCAAATAATACTAAATATGTATTATGGAGAGTGTGAGCTGTTTAGTGGAATACCTGTAACTAGAAAATAAGAAGAATGATTAGTAATTTCCATTTAATTCCAACTACCTTTATTGCTTATCTTGACAGATACGCGTATTTCGTCTACAATGTGCAGACTTCTTCAGTGTCGAGTACTAATACTCGACTGCGATTAGTACACGACACTGAAGAAGTCTGCACATTGTAGACGAAATACGCGTATCTGTCAAGATAAGCAATAAAGGTAGTTGGAATTAAATGGAAATTACTAATCATTCTTCTTATTTTCTAGTTACTAAATATGTGCCTGGTTTGGAAATTTAAAATTTCCAAATCTGGAAGTGTGTTTCAATACCATTATCCAATGTATACATCTGGGTCCTATTGTATATGAAAGTAACGTCGGACTACGCGTGACTCTCCAGACATTCTTAAATGGGTTGCAGAATCTGCAATAGAGCTGTTATTTTGTAGCTCCCGGATTAAAGCTGCTTTCAATAGTCAGGATTGTTATCCGGTCAATGGATGTTAGATAGAATACACACACACACACATACAAAAACATTTATTTTACCGAATACTGCTCCATCTAAGAATTCATTACGAATCCCAAAATTTCAACAATTCTGAGAAATGATTCACCGACCCGCTAGACGTGATCTCATCCCAATCTGCTTAATCCATTAAATTTGCAACTGTGCAGCTGGTAATTACTTCAGACTAATTAGATTACCAAATGAACATGAACAGATTGCAGCCGCTAAAATCGACCGATCATTACTAATCGTAATCTTCTACAACTATCTACCAAGCTGAGTTAATCTGCAACTCGATCCGATCAAATTTAGGTCAAAGTTCTGTTCAACCATTCACGCCCGGGAGCATTACTGGCGTTTGTGATCGGAGCAGCTGCTTTTTATCCCTTTCGTGACCTCCCGTTTCCGATTCTGCGGATTAGAGCACGCCATCATGAGAACCTTCGGGCACGAAAGGGTAAAACTCGCCCGCATGCACTATTGGCCTGGCGTTTGTGAGTGTGTTCTTTCCAAAACTGATCCATATTGAGATTGCCGAGTTGCACCAAGCGAACGTCCCATTTCCGTTCCGCCAAAGTTCGCGCGAAAATGCGCAATTTCGTCCGAGCGATGCAATCTTGACATCCCTGTGGCAGTGCACTTGCACTTGCAACCGGTTGCGAAAGTTTTTCGCTCAGCTTCTCGATTCAATCACCGATGATGACGGTGAGTGTAGCTTGCTGTTGAACCTATGTCACCCCGGTCGGTGGTTGGTTGGAGAAGTGCAGTTATACCTAATACTACACTCGGGGAGTGAGTGTAATCTGAAACCGGTTTGCGGCCTCCTCGCCCGGCCCAAGTTCCAAGTCCAAGTCTAGCAGCAAGTCGGCGGTCGTCGAATCGTGGCGGTGGCGGCAGGCAGGTTTATATCTTACCCAGACAGTACTGTTCAGCGGTGTTTGTTGGTGGGCGGGTGCAATTGCAGTTCATATTCATTTCCACTGCACAAGCGTAGGTGTAGAGTAGTTGAATCCTAATTTAGTACTTCTTGCAGCGGCATTCAATTGCCGGATCTAGTTTGAATTGTTGGTGGGTTTTCAGTTTATATAATTTTGATTGAATCAATCGAGATTTCAAAAACATCCTACTTTTGCCACACCGCTCTGACTGGAGTACGCACAATTGTAGAGTCATCATTATTTTTGCTTACTACGATGTCTCGTTCGAAGTGAGGTAAAATTTGCATACGAATCATGCCTTGCACATCAGTCGCATCGTTTAGGTGGAAAATATTCCGTAAAGACCACCGCAGTCAGTTGGTACGCAATAAGGGATCGACTCACTTCGAGTTCTCATTGTCCGTTCTCTTCGCACTTTTGATTATTGTATCGTGTGCTCAATTGCGGTATTGGAATGATTTAGCATGACTTGGCACGGGAGGCGCTGATCCAATCCAATCCGATCGAAGGGGGCAAAGGGTCATTGAGACGTATTTAGGTCGCACCCAAGAAGAGGTTAATGAGGTATGAAATCGGCGACTGAAATAAATGGCTTGTATTTTGCTACGAGATTACTTGGCTGCCGAGCTAAATAAGAAGCTGATATCGAACTGGCAATAATCGATTAACGAGTTTTGTTTTTTCTCTCCCATCTTCCACAGTGCATGACGGCATACATCGAGTTCGAAATCTCGGAAGGTGCCTACGAGGTATCGTGTCCGGATGCGATGTGTCCCGCCCAGGGTATCATCACGATCGGCGAGATAACGACGCTGGCATCGCCCTCACTGGTGGAAAATCACCACCGTTATCGACTGAATAGAGGTAAGTAATTGGACGGTGATAAGTGCGATTGCAATATTTCGCAACTCCTAACTAGTTTTGATTTGTTGTGGGAGTCTAGATTAAGGGGTCCACCCTGTTTTTGAACTGAATGGCTTTTGTACTTCCATGTTTCCAGTACGCTAAGTTCCACTTCAGAAGAGTTGAAAACATCTTCATTTATTAAATAAGTCATCCCACGGTCAATGAATCTGCCACATCAAACCAGTTCGAACTGCACAACTGCATGGTTTCGCACAAGGCTCATCAGTCATCCAATGTTATGAAATTCAATTATTACCGCTTTTGACACCTCTAAGAATGACACTCCGTCGTCAATGGTGTTTAACTTTTCAAAAGGGAACCGTTGCATAAAAATTCAATTAAAGCGATGCTTCCTCCGTCGTTCCAGCCCGACGTACATACCTATTGTCTGCCTGACAGGCCCACACGATGATGATGGTGATGCGAACGACGATGATAATGGTTGGTTGGTTGGTTGGCTGGTGATTATTACTGTCACATCCTTTCGCGCAACATGATGGCTCTGAACCGGCCCATTCTGCCGAGATCGAGGACCTCCACAACCCGTTTATGATGACGTCGATAATGACGATAATGACGGGGGTTGTATAGTGATGTTCTGTGGCGTTATTGGTGTGTGGTAAAAAACAAGATAAAAAACAAAAAAAAAAAACATCTAAAAAAAATATATGTGCAAAAGCTCTTAATTGGTGATTGACAGGGAGAGAAGAATGGATGCGTTCACGTAGAAACGATGATAATTTGTGCTTGCGTAGGGCAGGATGTATGGTTCTTTCGAACTACATGTATCTTCTGTTATTTGGCTCCGCATGGACCGCATGAAAATGGAAAATAATTATTTTATGTTGCTGGTGAATAGTTATCAAACAAAACACTGCAAGGACAGCCCAATGGGGATGTAACGTTTGCATTAAAAAAAATGGACTTTTTTCGGATGGTGATAAAAAAAAGCTAAGACAGATAATTGCTTTTGATAAATTTCCCATGGATTAGCATTAGCATTAGCATTAGCATTGACATTTGCACACCTCGTGGATGGAGCTACGATAAGGAATAGTTCGTTGAAGACATTGCATGCCACCATGAAACGAAAACAGTTATTTATACGTTTCTTCATGCAGTAATCTCTACGAAGACACTCCTCGATCGCTCACTTGGCCACGTCCATGCAACCGTTGGAGATAGGGAGGATTTGATATCTACCTTAAGAAGACACGGAGAACCCACGTAGCCTTCAGTAGATATCAAAGGAAAATGGAAATGAATAGTCGGAGAAAGTAGTTGAACAGAATGCCCTGTTTGGTGTACAGAACAAAAATTTATTTAAAAATGGTCGTTGGGAGCATCTAGTCTAAGAAGGTTAAGTGATGCTCCATTTATCTTCAAACGGTTGGGACCTAAGTATTAACTATAGTCCTAGCTCCCTATGGCTTTTGGTAACAGCGCCCTTCCCCCCCCCCTGGAAAAAAAAAAAATTTTAAAAAAAAAAAAAAGGGGGGGGAAAAAAAATTG
Source organism: Aedes koreicus (assembly GCA_024533555.2). Classification (NCBI taxonomy): domain Eukaryota; kingdom Metazoa; phylum Arthropoda; class Insecta; order Diptera; family Culicidae; genus Aedes; species Aedes koreicus. The sequence continues at coordinate 161,441 of JAHHFK020004744.1, read as the reverse complement.
GTCAGATTTCTTGGATTGCAGCTGTTCAGGTTCAGGAGGCAACAATGACTTTCACACTGGGCTTGACGTTCGTACCTGCCGGGAGTGAAGGACCAACATGTTCAGGATCAGAAGGAAGAAAGGGATTTTCACACTGGGGTTGACGTTTTTATTAGGAGGTTTTTGAAAATACATCCGGATATAACAACGGTTGTTGGGATAATGATTTTTTTTCTCTTCGTTAGGGTTCCATGGGTTACGTGATCTCAACATCCTCCGGGGCAACAACGGAACTGGCTTGTAACAGGATTATCTTCGTGGTTGGTCTAATGTAGGTAGATCTTGGAGTTCGTATTGTAACTGTTCGAATCTTACCGTCAGGACCGTGGATTACCTTCTCTACGATTCCCTTAGGCCAGCATCCACGATGCAAATTCTCGTCGACAATCATTACCAAACCACCTGCTCTATACTCGTAATGATTTCGGTTGTCTTGCCATTTCGTTCGTTTGATTAGTTCTGGGCGATAAGCAGAAACCCATTTCCGCCAGAATCGGTCAGCATAGGCTTCTGCATGCTTGTAGGCAGCTCTACAGTCAAAGTTGCTGTCGTCGAATTCGTGATCGTATTGCATATGATTATTTCTTCCAAGTAGCAACATATTTGGTGTAATAGGTTCAGGATCATGGGGATCTTCTGGGACGTGTGTCAATGGTCGATTGTTGATAACATTCATTACTTCGCATAAGGTTGTTCTGAGAACTAAATCCGTGGGATGTCTTTCCTTCAACATTGCACATTGTCAATTAGGCCTTAAACTCATATATTTTTTATATTTTCCAGATGGAAGAATTGATGGATAACACATTTGCCGAAGACAGCGTGCACTTTTATTCTGTCTGTGTGATATTAGGCCTGAAGGAGTTGATATATTTTTTTAAACAAGGCCTACATTTATGAATTTTTCAAAAGTATGTGGCTCGAAATCAACAATGTTCTCTTTTGAAATTGATGCGTAGAAATATTTCCGATCGACGGGGGTAAATTTTTTGAAAACCTCTTGAGAAAGGACTGAGATATTATTATTTTTTTTTTTTAATTGTACTCTAGTATAGAAAACAAAGACGTAGTCTTACGCCAAAAGTCTGGTTTGCAGAACTCGTTCATAAAATATTGCCAATGCCTCAACCCACCAGTCGTTGCATCCAGTGAAAGCTCCAAATATGTTGTGAAAATCGCCAAGTTGCTTCCGGTTCAGGTCAACTATGATCTTTTTATTGACGAATGGAACTTAAAATGCTGGGTGCTGACTTGAGTACAGAGTACAGAATTGAGGAGTATTGGAACCAGTTTTTACTAAGAAAACGGCTGTAGGAGAGCCCAAATATCCTCAGGTGATTAAGGTAGTGAAAACTGCTTCACATGGCAACGGCTCAAAAAAGAAATTGAGAAGCAAGATATGTCAGAAGTAATTCTAGCACAGATCATGCTGGAAGGCGTTTCAACCGTGGCGTTTCAACTGGCTTCTTTTAAAAAAAAAAACCAAAAAGTGACACTGCGCCGCAGTATTATTCATTTTTTGCAAACGGGAATGATTGCTTAGTTCATTTTTACTGTACTTATACAACAAATGTATAAAAGATTGAAAAAATACAAAAAATTGGAAATCACTTTTTAGTCACTATTTGGTCACTATTTTTATTATTTTAGTCACTTAAGTCACTATTATTTATTCATAAATCCGCTACCAGCCCTGTACATCGGATTTTGTCGATATAAAGTCGAGGTTTGATTTTGTTGAGCACGTACTGAGAGCTGTTGAAAACGCTGGGAAAGAACTGTTCCGGCAGCATTTCCAATACTTCGACTTTTTCTTTCGCGTTTGCAACCACTGCTTGGAAATCGGAGTTGGTAATTGGTGGTTTACGTCGCATTGCTCCTTCAACGGCGGCGTGAGAACTGTCGGGCGCCATAAAAGTGTGCCCAGGTTCAATAAATTTCAGAATCAACTCCTTTATCTGAACACTTTCTGAGTTAACCATAAGTATCAGATTAAGGAAAAGATTCCAGTCTTTATTCTGGGCTGCACAGTTGTCCAGCCATAAAACAAGATGTTCTACGTCTCCGAATCTAGTTATGACCCGATGAAAGCATCCAGCTATGTCGTTGGAGGAACGACCACTAACCGATTCATTCCATAGACACACGATAACTGGCGTGGACAGGGCTACCCAATATGGCATAAGGTCGCTATGTTGTGCGTAGATTCAAATCACGTGCAACGAAGCAACCCTAGAATAAATTAAATAGATCAAAGCAACCATGTCATAAGTACAGAAATAAATTTTCACTAGTCTTTTCCCATCGTTCAACCAAACCAGTCGGTTCTTTAATTTGTCTGCTCTGCAACAGGTTATGGGCCTGCGCGAGTAAATTATTTTCACAAACCGAAACTTCTGGAACACGATACGATGGACGGAAGCCGATTCAGTCTGCAAAAGCTGAACAACGCTAATTATTCGAGCTGGCGCTTCAAGGTGGAACTTTTGCTGGTCCGGGAAGATCTGTGGCAGTACGTGACGCTAGGTGAGAAACCGGAAGCAGTAGCCGACTTGGGTAAGAAGCCATTTGGAACGCTGAAGACGCCAGGGCCAGGCGACAATCGGGTTGCTGATCGAGGACAATCAACACCCATTGATCCGTTCGTCGAAGACCGTGAAGGAAGCTTGGACGGCACTCCAGAAACACCACCAGAAGGTCAGTCTCACGTCAAAGGTCTCGCTGTTAAAGCGAGTTTGCGACAAACGCTACTCGGAGGGAGAAGACATGGCGGAGCACATTTTCGCTATGGAGGAACTTTTTAACAGTCTTGCGAATGCCGGACAGACGCTAGAGGAAAATCTCACGGTCGCGATGATCCTGCGAAGCCTACCCAGCACGTACGACACCCTGACTGCAAGCATGAGTGGCATAGGAAGTTTGGCCACCGAGATCCCAACGCGATCGTTCAAATGGAGAAGCAAAAGCTAGTCTGCGGTTTGAAGTCTGCGAGTGTAGCTGCAAGGGGAAAAGCTCACGTACGCCCTTCCCAAAGGAATCCAAATCTCGGGCGAAGGCGCCATTCGATCTCGTGCATACGGACGTGTGCGGTCCGGTGGAAGTACCGTCGGTAAGTGGTTATCGCTATTTTATGACCATTATCGATGATTTTTCGAGGTTCTGCGTGCTGTATATGCTGAAAGAAAAATCGGAAGCAGCTGATAAAATTATCGAGTACGTGGAAACGGTCAAGACCCAATTTGGCCGGAAACCGAAAGCAGTGCGTTCCGATCAAGGAGGAGAGTACAGCAGCGAAAGACTTCACTCGTACTACCGACGAGAGGGGATCAAGGCGCAATTCACGACGGCATACAGTCCGCAACAAAACGGCGTAGCAGAGCGGCGAAATCGATACCTAATCGAAATGAGTAGGTGCTTACTGTTCGATGCCGGACTGGAGCAGTGCTACTGGGCGGAAGCGTTGAATACGGCCGTGTACCTGCAAAATATATCGCTAGCAAGATCTGTTGCAGTCACGCCGTATGAGTTGTGGAACGACCGAAAACCGGATGTTGGACATCTACAGACGTTCGGAAGCAATGCATGGGTGCACATTCCGAAACAGAAGAGGAAGAAGCTCCAGCCCACAGCTCAAAAGTTGATCTTCGTTGGGAGGACCACAAGGCCTACCGGTTCCTGGACAAATCAACTCGGAAAGTATACATCAGTCGAGACGCAAAATTCATCGGGGGCAGACGTGAAGAGCCCACCGAATCCATTCAGGAGGAGATTGCTGTTGAATACCACTCGGTACTGAAGCCACACGAAATGGACACACCAGCTGGCGAGATTATCGGCCACGATGATGACGACGACGACGACGGTGACGGGTACGATACCGCCGCCGGCGGAAACTCAAACGAATCATCAAGTGAAGAGTCGAGCGAAGACGAAGCCACTGGAACCAAAGAGTCTCCAAATGAACCGAGAAGATCCACAAGAGCCACGAAGGGAACCTTGCCAGCACGCTATCAAGAAATCACCGGGGTCACCAGCACTACTGCCGGCGAACCGAGAAGCTACATCGAAGCAATTCAAATCCCGGAGAAGGAAGCTTGGCAAAAAGCCATGCATGAGGAAATGCAGTCCTTACTAGACCACCAGACGTGGGAGTTAGTACCGCTGCCGCCCGGGAGGAAGACCGTTGGGTGCAAATGGACCTTCAAGAAGAAGCAGGACGAAAGCTGCAAAACAGTGCGATACAAGGCCAGGTTGGTCGCACAGGGTTTCACACAAAAATACGGAACGGACTACGATGAGGTGTTTGCACCAGTCGCACGGCAATCGACCCTTCATGCCTTAGTGACCATCGCCAGTCGGGACAATATGCTGGTACAACATCTGGATGTTAAGACCGCCTACCTATACGCCAAGTTAGATGAGGAGATCTACATGCGACCACCCTCTGGATTCAAGACGGACGACAAGGTTTGTCGTTTGAAGCGTAGTATCTATGGGCTGAAGCAGTCAGCAAGGGTCTGGAACCGCAAAATCGATGACACATTCAAGAAAATGGGATTTCATCCAACGACTTCAGATCCCTGTCTGTACGTAAAGGAAGAGAACGGTAAGCACAGCTACATCATCATCTACGTCGACGACATGCTAGTTTGTTGCCACTCGAAGAGGGAATTCGAGGTAATAAATAAGGCGTTGGCAAAGCAGTTCAAGTTCTCAAGCCTGGGTGAACTACGACTGTTCCTGGGAATCCACATCGAAAAGCAAGACGGCCACTACACGCTGAACCAGGCCAGCTACATCGAGAAGATCGTAGAGCGGTTTGGACACGCCAAGCCGTCCAAAATTCCACTCGACCCCGCTTACGTGAAGCAAAAGGAGGAGGAAGACCTGCCTACCAACGAATAGTACCGCAGTTTGGTAGGTAGTTTGCTATACGTTGCGGTCAACTCGCGGCCGGACATCTGTCTCAGCACATCACTACTTGGGAGAAAGGTGACGAAGCCGACCAACAGAGACTGGACCGAAGCGAAGCGGGTATTGCGGTACCTAAGTTCGACGAAGAATCTGTATCTCCACCTGGGATCCGGAAACCAAGGCTTGGAGTGCTTCGTCGACGCTGACTGGGCTGGAGATGAAGGAGATCGAAAGTCCAACTCCGGACACTTAATCAAGTTTGGCGGCGGACTGGTAAATTGGGGCACCCGTAAGCAATCGTGCGTTGCCTTATCTTCTACAGAGGCCGAATTCGTGGCTCTAGCGGAGGGATGCCAGGAGCTGCTCTGGATGTGGAAGCTTATGTCAGAGCTCAACGAGGAACCAGTTTCCTCAATCGTTGTGTGGGAGGATAACCAATCCTGCATCAAGATGGTCGAATCCGATTGCTTGCAGAGACGGTCCAAGCATATCGACGCGAAACATGCGAGATCTGCAGCAGCAAGGAATCATCGGCCTACGCTACCTGCCGACCGACCAGATGGAAGCCGATCTGATGACGAAACCATTGGAGCGGGTGAAACTGGAACGGCATCGTAATGCAATCGGAGTCCGAGGCAACCTGGACACCGAGCATTAACCGTTAACTTCGATGAGGAGGAGTGTTGTGTGTAGATTCAAATCACGTGCAACGAAGCAATAAATTAAATAGATCAAAGCAACCATGTCATAAGTACAGAAATAAATTTTCACTGGTCTTTTCCCAAGGTTCAACCAAACCAGTCGGTTCTTTAATTTGTCTGCACTGCAACACGCTAAGCATTAGGCCGTTTGGCATAAAGTCGTTTAGCATAAAGTCATTTGGCATAAGATGTTGGATAATAAATGATCATTTGGCATAAAGGCCGTTTGGCATAGTGACCGTTTGGTATATAGAAAAAATTGAAAATATTACGGTCATTTGGCAGAAAGGCCATTTAAAGTGTGTTCCGATCAAAATTTGGTCAAACAGTAATGTGTGTGAGTCGATCAAAGTTTTTATTAATAAGTCAAATTCTTTTTCTTTTTCAAGTTCAGTTAATACAGAATACAGGAGAAATATTCAGCTAAGCTTTCTTTTTACCGAATGCGAATTGCCGGGTCTTTCGTTTAACACCTGCCATAAGATTTTGTACAGTCTCCTTGTCCACTTTATTCGCCGCAGAACGCCAGTTTGCCTTGAACTGTTTCTCGCTCACAACAGATTTTTGAGTCTTCTTAAGGTTCCGCTTAACGATGGCCCAATATTGTTCGATTGGGCGAAGCTCTGGCGTGTTGGGAGGGTTCTTGACCTTGGGCACCTCTTGAACGTTGTTGGTAGCTTACCACTCAATGGCCTCTTTTCCGTAATGGCAAGATGCCAAATCCGGCCAAAATAGAACGGAACAATTGTGTCGCTGCAGGAAAGGCAGTAGACGTTTTTGTAGGTAATCGCTCAGATAAATTTCCTGGTTGACGGTTCCGGTCGCAATGAAAACGTTGCTCTTCAAGCCACAGGTACAGATGGCCTGCCACGCCAGATATTTCTTCGCGAACTTTGACAGTTTAATGTGCTTGAAAATATCTGCCATCTTTCCCCGTCCGGTTGCCTTATAAAATTCCTGTCCAGGAAGCTGTTTAAAGTCTGCCTTGGCGTAAGTTTCATCGTCCTGTACCACGCAATCAAACTTCGTCAGCATCGTCGTGTATAACTTTCGCGATCGTGCTTTGGCCGACGTGTTTTGTTTATCGTCGCGATTTGGAGTCACCACTTTCTTGTAAGTCGATAGTCCAGCTCGTTTTTTAGCTCTACCCACGGTTGAAGGCGCCACTCGCAGCTTCTTTGCGACATCTCGGACGGAGAGGTTGGGGTTCCGCTCGAAACACCGGGCAACTCTTTTTGCGGTCACTGTGGCCTTCGGCCTTCGATTTTCCCCTGATCCAGCTTTCCTGGCTGTCGACAAACTTTGACCGAACACTTTTAATACGTTGGTAGCAGTTGATTCAGTCACATTCCACAATTTCGCCAATTTGGCGTGAGAGTAGATTAGATTTTCGCCATGCACGTGCAAAATTTTGATGCGTTGCTTCTCTTCCTTCGACGACATTTTGATAACTGAAGTGCTAATCTCAAAATCAAAATAGAGGCATGATGCTACACGCACACATCTTCAAAATGCCTGCCGAAAGTTGCGTCGTTCATCAAGAAATACCATAAGGGCAAAGACGCGGTGTTCTGGCCAGATCTGGCTTCGGCCCACTACTCGAAGCGATCGTTGGAGGAGATGGAGCGACTGAATATCGATGTGGTACCCAAGTCGGCGAACCCGCCCAACGTCCCTCAGCTGCGTCCCTTCGAAAATTTCTGGGAAAACCTGAAGCGTAAGAGATCTACTCCAACAATTTTGTCGCGAAAACTGAGGAGGAATTAATAAAAAAAACGAAGAAAGAACTCAAAAACATGCCTACACGCATCTTTTCGTCCGCCATGGCGAATGTTCCGGTTAACTGCCGGAAGGCCGCTCGCATGGGCGTAGAATTGTTTTGCAAGTAAATAATGACCTTCCATGAGAAATTTATCAAAAGCAATTATCTGTGAGAATTCTGAAATTTTCAAAGTTACGACTGCTGTAGCGGCTGGTTCTAGATTTGCCATTATATGTTCTTTTTGCGTCGTAAATGGAAATCTCGCAGAATAGACCAAAATAATTATGACAAACCCATACGTAAATAAGTTTTAAACATGTTCACTCCCTGCCAGTTATTCGTTCGTAAAAAAAAAATACATTTGTATTGACCAGTTGACACATAATTCTAAACATTCTCCTGCATGCGTTCTTTAACAATGTCACTAAATTCGTTTTCTTTCTCTTTCCCCTCCTCACAGAAGTAGAACTGGACAAGTTCCGCACCTGGTGCCCGAGGGCGGGCTGCGAAACGATCTGCCTGGTCGGCCAGAACCAACCGAACCAGTCCCAACTGAACAGTAATTCGTCTTCCGATAGAATAGTCCAACTGCCGGCATCGTCGTCGAATCTACCGTCGCCCTGTGCCGTGCACTGTCCGACCTGTCTGGAGGATTTCTGCTCCGGCTGCAAGAAGGCCGTAGGATCCATCAAGCAGCTCCAATACATGGAGGAAGTTTTCATAACGTTTTGCTCTTTTTTGCTTTTAGTGGCACCCAACGATGTCCTGCGAGGAGAACACCCGCCGGCTGGCAGCTGACGGCCACACGGACGCCCTCGGAATTCCCTTCGACAATGATCTCATCAAATGCTGTCCGATGTGCGCCGTGCCCATCGAGAAGGACGAAGGCTGTGCGCAGATGATGTGTAAGCGATGCAAGCACGTCTTCTGCTGGTACTGTTTGGCTAGTTTGGATGTGAGTGAAAAAAAAGGCACTACGATACAAAGGCACTTGATGGCTATAAATCCATTTTTTTTATTTTAGGACGACTTTCTACTGCGGCACTACGACAAGGGCCCCTGCAAGAACAAACTGGGCCACTCGCGGGCTTCCGTCGTGTGGCACCGGGCGCAGGTTATCGGCATCTTTGCCGGGTTCGGAATTTTGCTGCTGGTGGCTTCGCCGCTGCTGCTCCTGGCAGCACCCTGCATCGTGTGCTGCAAGTGCCGAATCTGCAGCGGTGCGGCCAAGCTGGAGGAAACCGAAGTGGACTACGACGATGCGGCGGTGGCACTGCAAAGTCATCGATAAAATCGAAAACCAGGAAACGTTGGTTGGTTGGTAGTTGAAATGGCTTCCGGGTTAATGATGTATTAGGTTTTCTTGCGTGTTGTGACTTTTGAGGAGACTTTGATTGGGCTGAAAATGTAGGATTAGGGAGAATTTTAGCTTATATCTAGACGAAATTGATGGATTGTGGACCCTAGCTGGGGAAACGGATTCGACATGTTTTGCCTACTTGCCGACGTGCCAATTTATTCACTCGTCGACCTATTGTGATATCCTTTTATCGACTTTTGAGGTGATGTTTTTCAATACCATACTTTTGCAGGCGATAAAGTGTTGACTACTGATGCATGAAACAATTTGAGTTTTATTATCACCATAAATTACCCGATGAAATCTATTGACCTGAAAGCCGGTTATTGGTCACTCACTATCGGTTTTTGGTCGTCCAAATTGGTGGATGTGTTCTGCAATAGCTGCTTTGACAACGATAATTGTTCTAGACTATAAGGAAATGACATTGTCGAATTTGGAAAAAGAGTCAACTATAGTGAGCCACTTTAGACCTTTTAGAAAGAAAATGTCTATGTGGACTCGATCGAAAGGATTTTCGCCATAACTACTTTTACGAATAAGTTTAGGAGGCTTCCTGTCATATTTGGCTTTCTAGCAAATGTCACAGGTAGAGGTGGGCAAAATGGCGCACTATAGCGAGCGGCTCCGAACAGTTCCGCTCATTGAAGTGAGCGAGTTCTTCAGAACCGTTCATTTGCTCTTTTCGTAGCATCCAGCTTCGGATCAGCGTATTGAGATTTTTGAAAAAAATGTGTATTTGTCATTGAAATATTCGAGATGTTTTTTTTTTTTTAAAAAACAGAAATTACAATTTACGAAATATGTTTCGCGGTTAGCCTACTACGTTTCTCATCAACCAGTTGTTCTGCTTTGAAAAAGATCCGTTCACAAGGTACGCGCTGCAGGAATGCATAACTTTTTCACCATTATCTGATGCCGATGCTGTTTGGGGTTCAGCTTGCTGATTTTCATACGAAGTACCAATATTCTTCCGCATTTTGTACACGAGACCTAGGTGCGTCGCGTTATTAATCTTCACATCTCCAAAACCTTGCTTCTTAAACCGTTGATCGAGAAAGATGGCTCGAGCGATCAGTTTATTCGATTCTCTTTCCCCGAACCGCTTGATGAGACTATCTTCCAGTTCATCTACTAACTTTTCGATATTTGGAGCAAGAGAATCGTTTGAATGCAGTTTGATCCGTTCTCGCATGGCAAGTACTGAGCTGTAGGTAAGGAAATAGATTTTCATTCGAATCCAATAAGGCCAAAGTAGAACTTACAGCATCTTTGTTCAATAGCAATCGTTCTGACATATCGAACGTGGAGTTCTATGTCGTCAGAACATCCTGGGGTGGCATTACGTAGCTCGAAACGAACGATTTTTTGTACGAATTTTATTATTTATTATTTATTTGTCGTCAATCAATAGTAGACCGTTTTGTTACAATAGTGCTTACATTTTGTAACCGTTCCGCGAATGCTCACGAGGTTTTATCTTTAACAAGATGGCTTTATCGCCAAGGCTCAAACACTATTGAAATTACCACTAAATAGAAAAAAACGCCAATATATCCTGCTTGATTTTCGCCCTCGATGTAATGCCTAAAATTCTCTATTGCAAGGAGCACTCCTAAGCATTCTCGTTCCGTTGCTGAATATTTGCGTTGTGTGCTGGATAGTTTCTTGCTGAAATAACCTATGATCCGTTTCCCTTCGTCGAACTCCTGCAATAAGGCCGCTCCGACTGCCAACTGTGAAGCGTCCGTTTCTATCATGAATGGGCGACTGTAGTCTGGGTTGCCCAACACCGGTGCCGATGTGAGGACAGCTTTTAACTGTGTTAGTGCCCCTTCGGCTGCATCAGACCACTTAAACTTTTTTGATTGTTTTAATAAATCCGTTATTGGTGCTGTGAAATGGCTGTAACGTGGGATAAACTTTTGGTAAAACCCCATGAGTCCCATCAATCTGCTGACCTCTCTTACGTTCCTAGGTCTCGGGTAGTTCAAAATAGGTTCCAGCTTGGAACTTTCGATACTGAGACCCTTTTCCGTTAACAGGTATCCTAAATATCTCACTTGCTTTCGGCAAAACCGACTTTTCTCCACTGAAATTGTAAGCCCTGCCTTCCTTAATCTAACAGCGACTTCTTTTAGAAGAAGCAAGTGTTCTTCAAAAGTTTCACTTATAATAATTATGTCGTCCAAATATATGAACACTTTTGGTTCTAAGTCAAACCCAATTGCTAAATTCATCAATCTCGTCATCGTAAAAGGCGCATTTTTAAGGCCAAAGGGGACAACCTTGAATCTAAACAGTCCCTTTGGGGTTCGAAATGCAGTATAATTCCTCGAATTTTCTTTCAATGGGATCTGGAAATAAGCGTCTTTTAAATCCACAACGCTAAAGTATTTTTTACTATCTTGCGTGGATAGTCTTTAGGAGAGTTTTCTCTGTCACAGGGTGATGCGTCTCGCCTTTAATTGCAGTAACACCCCGCGGGGGTGACCCATGCGGCGGGCGCCGGGCCGCGCCCCGGGCGAAGGGGGAGTCGTGCGGGGTCGTATTGGCCCCCCCGAGGGGTGTGTGAAAGAGAATTATTGTTTGGGGTTTGGGGGTTATTGGAAGGTGTATTATTGTTGCGCTTTCTGCGAGAAGGCGGGGAGGTTACTGCTGCTGAGAGGTCGCCCCTCGAGTTTATAGCAAGTTCTAAGAATTTGGATTATGCAAATAGCTAATATGCTACAATTTGGCCTTCTGAAGACGATGGAAAATCTCCGACACATTTCGCATCGGATATGCGTCCTTCTTTGTAATCATATTCACCTTTCTTGAATCGAGACAAACCCTTATTTTCCCGTTTGACTTCTTAACCGGAACTAAAGGATTGGAAAACTCCTTAACACATTCTTCGATGACATCTAGTTCCTTCCAACGCTCCAGTTCCTTCCAACGCTCCAGTTCCTTCTCTATTTTCTCCCAAATTTGCGGTGAATACCGGTACATCGGTAGTTCTCTTAACTTAGCTCCTTCAATTATCTCGATCTCGTGCTCAATCAGAGTCGTTTTTCCCAGACGACCCTCTCTGGTGCAATCAAACCCCCTGAGAACAACCTGCAATCGAAGCCTCTGCTCTGAAGTTAATTCATACTCCGTCTCGATGTTATCAATAGTTTCCTGTGGATTCTTTGGTAACTCTAAAGTTGGAATATCTAACGTCTCGTCCATTCCTGGTTGTGAGGTCAAGATCTGTGGCTCCTCTACAAAAGTCTTGACTACTTGGACGGAAAAGTTAATGGGTTCGCTTTCTGTTATTAAGCCTTCTTCAACTTTCAGGTAGTTAATTTCTATCTTCTCCTTTAAACTTGACGTCCACGTTAATTCTAGTTCCCCAATTCGATTTCTAGACGTTATCATTGGTCGAATTTGGACTGCTTTCCAAAAATCCATGCCTAAAATCAACGGCTTCCTAATTTCGGGTACGATTAGTGTTGGTACCACCCTTGTTTCAGTCCCTAGAGTATAAGGTACATTTACGTAACCTAAGCATGTATGCTCTGTATTATCAGCAGTACAAATCTTCATATTGGTCTTAAAAATTTTGAAACCATGGGATTCCACAATATTGAGTGCGCTCATGACACTAAGCCCAGCTCCAGAGTCAAGCAGTGCCAAAACCTCTGTTCCTAAAATGTCTACCTTGATGTGCGGACACGCGCTAGGGTTCACTCTGATTTCTAGAACAGAGTTCCGGTAAAAACTCAAATGATTTTCATAGGGAATATCTTTTGATTGCGAGGTGTTAAGATTCCCTTTCAAACACCCCGCAATTAGTTTGTCGAACGATTGTTTTGTAATCTTTGGGTGGTTCAAAGAGGAGTGGTCTCTGTCACAGTAAAAATATTCGTTTTGGTCCTCTGCATTCCCGAAAGATGTGACCGGTTCTACGGCAGTTCCAACATATAACGATCGAACTCTGACGCTGCTGGGGACGGTCGGTTGATTTCGATGGTCTTGGTTGTTAAGCACTGTGGGGTTGAGCTGCGACTGGTATGTCTCGCATCCTTGATCTCCACGACGTGTTACCTGGCAAGTCCTCCCTTCTAGGAGTATCGCTTGCTGCTTCGAGCTGATGGAGTTCCCCCCTGTTTCCCTGACTTGGCCTGTAAAACATTGAATCGTTGGCATCGATTTTGTGGTTTATCTCGATTAGATCCTCTAAAGTCTCGATTTCAAGCACCGAGAGTTTCGAGCGATAATACGGACGCATGTTTTCCCATATTAGTTCGAACAACGTTTCTGAGGAGAACGGGCGCTGTAAACATTGATTCAATTTCTCGACCTCCGTTACATAGGCTATGAAGGTCTCACCTTTTTTTTGCCTTAATTCCCTTATCTGAGCTCGTATTCCTCGGTCTCTGTTCGGGTTTCCATACCTTTCAGCAACTCGATTCTGGACCTTGTATCTGCACCAGAATACTCTGCTGGCAGAGGCTCAGCAGCCAGACGTTCAAACTTCGGATTAACACGGACACCCTGTAACTGGCCAAGAGTTTGTTGACCCACTAAATTGGAGTTTACTTTTTTCCATGAAATTGCAGCACACCCGAGTGTTTTGAAGCGCTTTATGGAAGTTAATGAACCGGTTGGCTCCAACAATTTTTAAAACATCCATGCTGTTCCGTACTGACCGGATAGCGCGTTGATAGTCTGAATCCACAATTGCAACTCCGGCAATATAAATGAATGTATGTGTAGACGTGTAATCACCTCAGCAGTGTACATTTCGTAAATGACAGAGAAAATTGTCATACACGGTGTTCAATAAGTTCGGATACACTTTCAAAATTTGTTAAAAAAATGAAAACATGTTTTTTTATTTTTTGGATTTATGTTATTGAAAGCTATGTTTACAAGGAACGTTTACAACATTTCTCTTGGAATGACCCCCCCTTTGTACTCCTTAACGAGCTTCAAACGTTTCTCGAACGCGTCGCAGGCGGCACGCACGGACTGCATGGGCATTTCGTCCCAGATTTTGAGAATTACCGTCTTGAAATGATCCAAAGTGCTGACCTTGTATTCGTTCAGCTTCGCCATCATATAGGACCAAACAAAAAAGTCGAGAGGATTCAAGTCCGGGGAGCTGGGAGGCCACAAAGTTTTGTCCAGAAAGTCGGTTAAATTGTCCCGACACCAGGCTTGAACCACATTTGCCGTATGGGCTGGTGCACCGTCCTGCTGGAACACGTAGTGCTCATCGCCGTAGAGGCTTCGGAGACTGGGGGCAACAACCTTTTCCAAAACCTCAGTTTTGTAGTACGCCGCGTTGATTTTGACGTTTTTTTTTTCAATAAACACCAAGGGTAGCTTACCACGTTTGCATACTGCCCCCCAAACCATCACTGACGCGGCACTTTGGAACCGAGGGATGTTTATATTGGATTCAGGAATGCTGTCCCTCGATGGCGCCCACACCCGGTCATTTTGCACATTGTGCGGCTGCTGCAGCACGAACAGTTTCTCGTCCGAAAAAACAAACTCCTGACCAGCGTGCCGAGAGAGGATCCTCTTAGCTCGATCCAACCGCTTTTTGCTGGTAGCCTCCGAAACGCCATGGACCTTACGTTTTTTGTAAGGCCTGAAACCAAGGTCCTTGGTGAGTATGGTGTGAGCGGTTCCAATGGAAACGTTGAGATCTGCAGCCGTTTTCCGGATTGAGCGGTTCTTTTTGCGCCGAATTCGCTCCCTCACGATCTTGATGACCCGTGGCGTCCTCGCTGAACGCGGCCGACCGGATCTCGCACGGTCATTGGTCGAGGACGTCTCCCGGTATCGCCTGATGGTCGTGTAGACAAAGTTCCGCTTGACCCCATGCGATTTCAGCAGCCGGAATATATCGCCGGGTCGCTCACCGTTCAAAAAACGCTTAATTACGAAGTCCCGATACTCTTTCATCGCGCGTAACAAACAAACAACAACTAACAGAATGTCAACACCGCGCACATTCGGTAGCGTATGAATGAAGCTAAAGCTGACACCAATACCAATGCAGAATATGTACATGGCGCATACCTACGCAATGATGAAAACTTGTATTCGAACTTATTGAACACCGTGTAGAGCTCTCCCTAAAGATTTGATGAATATGTTGTGTAATGGGGGTGTACTGATTTACAACAGGGACGAAGATTGCTCTCTTCAAGAGAGGGAAGTACGACAGTTGGGAGTTTAGCATCTCTAGTTCCCCCTGTAGAAACATGGGCTGAATGACATTCCACTCCAACTTTCTGCCCATCACCCCCGCTGTATGAACAAATGCTGCGAGTCTCCGTTTAAGGAATTGATTCATGTGGTCATTTGCAGCAGGGTTAATTCCTTTTGTGATCATCAAGAGGAATTAAAACTCTGCTAGATTTATTTGCTTTTCCTCTTATATACTATGTTTACACTTTGTTCTTAACCTCAGGTAAAAGAATGTTTACCAAGACAAAAAGGTGGTGCACCAAAAATGTGCTGCGCACGTGTGTACCTGAAGGGCATGCTTTACTGATATGGTTCGACCTTTCTTCGGGTTTTTACTGAATTGCTGTTTTTATGAAGGTTAATGATTTATTATGCAAACTAGTGACCTGAAGATGGGTTTTTACAGAGATGATGTTTCTGAGGATTTCTAACTGTTTATGATGTATAATTATCTTACAACTACACGGGTAGCTAATATGCTACAGTTCAAAGAAAATGCTGTTTTCTCTGTGTCTTCTTCCGCAAGTTGAATCTGGTGGAAGCCAGAAACTAAATCAAAACTTTCACTTTAAAAAAAAAACACTATTTAAAAAAAATCAATAGTTGAGAAATACGTAGCTCTTCCCAGTTTGTCCAAAATGTCGGTAATCTCGGGTATGGGGTACTCGTCGTTGACGGTTTTTTCGTTTAGCTTTCTATAGTCGATCACTAAACGAAATTTCTTGAGACCAGATGCGTCTGACTTTTTTGGAACTATCCATACGGGTGAAGTGTATGGTGAGATTGATTCTCTTATAATTCCGTCGTTGAGCATCTTTTTAACTGAACTCTTCCAAATGATCATTCAAAAGTTGTCGCTTCGTAAGGACACCCGTTAGCTACCTTGGTCTGGATTTGCTTTTGTTGAGGTTTATATACTCTCTATTTACGTAGCACTTAATTTCCGCTAATCTTGACGTCTGTTATGTGCCTCCAACCGTAATTCTTCGTAAAGCTACCAACAGGATAGCTATCAAAGCGTAAGGTAAAACAAAAGATCGTGCTTTAATGTACCATACTATTTACTCGCACTACTTCTTCTGTACCCGTCTTGCAAAACATCTGCTGTATTGTTATCCTACGCCAAGTTGACCTACTTACTTTATATGCCAAGACATAAGCTGTTCTTATGCATACATAAAATTGACCTGATTATTGAAGTAACACTAACTAATGGCACTCATTGTGCTGTGGTCTTAGTATACCTACTTTGACCAACATCATGTTAGTATTTCAATTTTATTTTCACCCTCCTTGCTGTGATGGTAATTGTCACCCGTCGCTCGCTTATAGCTCGTTCGTATGGAACATACGTTCAAGGTTCGAATCCAGGCTGCGTCATACTTTTATTTTTTCAACATCATTATATTTCAAAAGGCAAATTTATGAAATTCATACTGGTACAAATTTGAGTCATTTAGAATATTTTAAGAAGAAAAACTTTGAAAATGTTGATGCTTACTTTTGCGGCTCCATTTATCTCGAACTTTACACGCTTTTTTTGTTTATTATTGTGCCTTTCAGTAGTACCTTCTTCCAGCACAGCCTCCCACATTGGTACACCTGGAGGTCACCGAATCAAATGGAATCACAAATCGACCACGTTTTGATAGATGATTGGCACTTCTCAGACATCACCGACGTCAGAACCTACCGAGGCGCTAACATCGACTCGGACCACTACCTAGTGATGGTTAAGATGCGCCCAAGACTCTCCGTAGTGAGCAACTGTCGGTACCGGCGCCCGCCACAGTACAATCTCGCGCGGCTGAAGCAACCTGACGTCGCCGCAAGCTACGCGCAATCGCTCGAAATCGCTGCCGGAAGAGGGTCAGCTCGACGAAACCCCTCTCGAGGACTGTTGGAACACCGTGAAAACAGCTATTAGCAGCGTGGCGGAGAACGTCTTAGGTTATGTGGAACGAGGAATGTCAGCAGGTGTTGAATGAGAAGAACGCAGCGCGGGCACTTATGCTGCGTCAAGCTACCCGTCATAGTGTGGAACGATACAGACAGAAGCGGCGACAGCAGACCCAACTCTTCCGGGAGAAAAAGCGCCAGGAGGAGGAGGAGTGTGAGGAACTAGAACAGCTGCACCGCTCACATGAAACGCGCAAGTTCTACCAGAAACTCAAAGCATCCCGCAGAGGCTTCGTGCCGCGTGCCGAAATGTGTCGGGATAAGGATAGGACAATCCTGACGGACGATCGTGAGGTGACCGAAAGGTGGAAGCAGCACTTCGATGAACATCTGAATGGAGTACAGGAAGAGGACCAAGACAGCGAAGGAAGAGACGTAGTCGACGCAGTAAGTGACGGAGATGTGCCACCCCCGACGATAGGTGAAGTTAAGGATGCCATCAAGCAGCTGAAGAACAACAAATCGGTTGGAAGGGATGGAATCGGAGCAGAACTTATCAAGATGGGCCCGGACAAGTTGGCAAATTGCCTGCATCGACTGATAGTCAGGATTTGAGATACCAAACAGCTACCGGAGGAGTGGAAGGATGGGGTTATCTGCCCAATCTATAAGAAAGGTGACAAGCTGTACTGTGAAAACTATCGTGCGATCACTGTCCTTAATGCCACCTATAAAGTATTTTCCCAATTTATCTTCCAGCGACTGTCGCCACTAGCAAATAGATTTGTGGGAAGTTATCAGGCCGGCTTCATCGAAGGACGGTCTTCAACGGACCAAATCTTCACTTTGCGGCAGATCCTCCAAAAGTGCCGTGAATATAGAGTCCCAACGCATCATCTATTCACAATTAACCGAAATGAGCTATGGAAGATCATGGACGAGAACAGCTTTCCGGGGAAGCTGACCCGACTTATCAAGTCTACGATGGATGGAACCCAGTGCTGTGTGAGGATATCGGGTGGATTATCGGATTCATTCGAATCCCGCAAGGGGCTTCGTCAAGGCGATGGTCTCTCTTGCCTCCTGTTTAACATTGCTCTTGAAGGTGTTGTGCGACTAGCGGCGTTAAACATGCGAGGAACGATTTTCAACAGATCCGGTCAATTTATCTGCTTTTCCGATGACGTGGATATTGTCGGCAGAACATTTGAGGAGGTGGCAGAGCAGTACACCAGACTAAAGCGCGAAGCAGAGAAGATTGGGTTGAAGATAAATACGTCCAAAACGAAGTACATGCTGGCAGGCGGAACCGAACCGACTGGGCAGCAGTGTAACGATCGACGGCGATGAGTTCGAGGTAGTCGATGAATTTGTCTATCTCGGCTCACTGGTTACTGCGGACAACGATAACAGCCGTGAGATCCGGAGGCGGATTATCAGTGGAAGTCGTGCCTACTATGGGCTCCACAAGCAACTACGGTCAAACAGACTTAGCTCCCGTACGAAGTGCATCCTGTACAAAACGCTAATAAGACCGGTTGTTCTCTACGGGCATGAGACGTGGACAATGCTTGAAGAGGACCTGCGAGCACTCGGAGTTTTTGAGCGACGGGTGTTAAGAACAATCTTTGGTGGAGTACAGGAGGACGGACTATGGAGGCGAAGGATGAACCATGAGCTCGCGCAACTCGCCGGTGAACCCAGTGTTAATATGAAATCTTCTGCTAGTGCTCTTGCTATAGTTGAAGCTTCTTTATTTTGTACAGATATTATTACTACATATTTGGTTAGTTCACACTGTATAGTAATACAATATCGATTATTATTATTTGTCTTTGGCAACAGACCTACTGTATAAATTGCTATAATATCAAATGGTTTAGCAGGTGTTGTCGTAACAATATTTGGTTCTTAAGTATGTTTACATACTCTGCTAATCTTGCATGATTTGCAATTTTTCACAAGTCTAATAACTGTTCTTTTCATGAGTTTCCAATAATATATGTCTTTCAGTTTTTGGTATAGTCGGTTTTGTCCAATGTGACCTCCTACTGGGTTCACGTGGTAATCATGTAGTATTTTCTTGATTTCGTTTGTGGTTTCAATTATTCTTCGGAGTTTATATATCATTATTTCGACGTCTTTTAGTGTTTCGATCGCGATCTTCTTAAACGATTCTACTGGTAAAATCGTAAAGATTTTTTTCAAGGAATTATTACGGATGTCGATTTGAGCGTTTAAATCTCTTAATGACTCGTAACCTATTAATCCGACGAAGAATTTATGGAAGTTGAAAATATAAAGTTTCAATTTCTTCTTGATCTGAAATGGATCAAAAGATGCTGATTTGTGAGTAACGAAAATGATTTCTTTCGTTTCTTTTTCAAAAAGCAGTAAACTTCACTTCAACTGCTTAAATGCTAGATTTAATTATACTTTCACATTACACTACTTACTGCACCGACCGCCTGATGAAAAAGAGGACGAGCCGCATGGTGCGAACTCTTTTATAATATGAAACTGCTGACAATGTACATTAAGCTACCTGGTACCTCATGATGCGCCCACTGCATTTCCTAACGGTGTATTTCGTGCGTTCCGTTTATGTTGGTTATCTTAATACCGTTCTCAGTCTTACAATTTTCGATGTTAACATGGTCTGGAGATAGATAATTTTTTTTTGCTCCTGTGTCAATCAAAAATTCCATCTCTCCTTTAGTTGTTGGGATCGCAATGTAAGGTATGAAATTGTTACATTTTATCTTTTTGTTAGTAGATCTGTGCCCACGTAAAAATTTAATTCATCGTCGATAAAATACTCACCATCCTCTGATTCAATTGTGGAATCTTCCAGCTAATGCGGGGTGTCAAATTCTTCCTTACATTCCGTTTTGCTTTCGTGTTTCGGTTTTCATTGAAACATCCTGGACCTCCAGGGGTTTTTAATTTCCCTGATCCGTATGTTTTTGCGTTGAACGTGTTAGAGCTAATAGATCTATTAGGATTATTGTTGTAGTTGTTGGAAGGTTTCGAGTTGGGAAAATTTCGTTTGTCGGTAGTTGGACGTTTGTTTAGTTTTTGCCGGTAAGCGGCATTTGAATATTGTGTTGTAATTGCATAGCCTTCTTCGAGAGATTGCGCCTTATAGTTTGTTAGATACAGAGACAATTCATCGTTCAGGCCATCTATGAATCTGGTTAGGCAGCATTCATTAATTATGTCACGCAAATCTGGCCGAAAATTAACCCCCCCCCCCCCCCCCCATGTCACAAATTGTCACAATTTTTGTAACCCCCCCCCCCCCCCGGCAATTATGTCACGTTTTTGTTAACCCCCCCCCCCCCTCCCCACTCAAAACTTTTTATTCAAATAGCCAATATTAGTCACAAAAAATCATTTTTATTTCATACAGAAACAAATTCAACTTTCCTCATATTATATCAAATTGCATTCTCAAATAATACCATTCAAAAATAGATTCAATCCTCAGTCCAAGGGTTTTGCAGATGTTGGTCAGCATTGATGACCGGGAAGATATCTGCGTCCGCTGAAGCACTCGTAATGGTTTCTGCCACATCAGTCAGATCAAGTTCTTCGTCATCTATCCATTCGCAATCGAAGTTGTCTTTGTTGGTTACAACCATACATTCCTGTTTACGTTTTGCCACAACTTTAAACGGACGCAATTTTCTCTGAAATTGAACGGATGTATGCTTGTGCATCTTTATGTGCTCGCGAAGCATGACTAAAGATGCAAAGTATAGGCCACAGCTGGAACACACTCGTTCGTTCAATGAGTTTTTAATTGAAGGACAGTAAAGATCATACGGAATCGTTCCATATCCGGACATCGATTTAGGTAGAATCTGTTGAGCTTGTAATGAGTTCAATACGAACATTGATGGGAAATGCTGTGGTTCGTCCTTCGATGACCCAATCAATCCTCGAGATGTTTGCGTCAGACAGATTGGTGGAGGCAAAAATCCATTGCAGATAACGTGATCGATGCTACTTCGCAGTGGTGAGCAGCATTTCCTGTAAAAATATAAATTTATGCACATATAACAATTATTTGACCATCAAATGCATCTCAAAATTTTACCTATCTGCGCATTTCCGTATCTGGAGTAAATATTGGCTGGTTCGCACATGAGTTCCAAACCAGTGTTGGTCATAGTCACGAATTGACTTCGGATCTATTTCAGAAGCATCAGGATCGATATATTCAGCCAACGTCGGATGACCGTCGATGACCACATCATTCCAGACTTCTGCCAAAACTTCACCAGCGTACTGGAAATTTTGCTTCTCCAAAGCTGAATCAGTTGTACGCAATTGGGAATCCAGATGACTACCAAACTGGTCGTGTGGTATTATCAATCCAGAAAGCTCCTTACTCAAGGGTGACATACGTCGCTCCACTCTATTGAAAGCACTCCTTCCCGGAGCGTTCGTTGCAATGAACAGCGTGTCAAGGTTGTACTCTTTAAAATGGTGTATTGCTATCTGTATTACCTTGCGATATCTCGGATTTTCATCAGGTCCACCGTCGACGGTAAAGATTAGGACTGGTTTGACCAATCCATCAAACTTAAAAATACCATCAAACGATTCAAGAGTTAGAAGCCGCTTGATGTCTAACGCATGAGAAAACGCCGTTGACGAAGCGTGTTTGCCTGACCGAATTGCAATGTAAGTGGGGCCCGAAAAACCAACAGCCTCCGGTTTGCCAAGACCATTCGGTTTGATTTCGATTCCAGCGTACACGGACGGAATTAGTTTATGCTTATTTGCAACTATCCAATCGTGGTCAGGAAGCGTGATTTTGTACTCCACATGCATAAGCATGGGAGACTGCTTATTGGCAGCCCTTAGGCCTATCGCCACTCTCGCCTTATCATCCTGACTGATAAATCCTACTTCATTGGGCCCTAGCACAGATGCCAGTTCTTCCAATGATCTTATGGTCGCTGTACAGAATCGGCCATCGGGATGATCGTTGTGTTTTGCATTACTTGCGCGCATCAACTTCACTGGTACAGTATTTACGTGACATTTACCTTGATGGGAATTGGCTCGTTTTGGGATTAACCGCAAATATGTTGCTGTTCTTTTGATATTGAATCCCTTGCCTTGTATTGCAGAAGTCAACTCATCTAAAGTTTTAACGCTTCTGACGCTCTCATCACTGCGCTTTTCGTGGGCCGCAGATCCATGAAGTGCGATATCGCATATTGCCTTGAGCAGCTCCGGTTGCTGCTCTTCAACACGAGGGCGGCCAGGAGAATTTCGGAATGAAAGATAATTTCCTGAAATTTGATATTTATATCTACTGTGCAAACAAACTAGTTAATATATCATATTTACCAGCCTCTGGGATGTCCCGAATTAACAGTTGTTTAGCCTGCTTCATTTTCTCACGATGCTTCTGCTGCCGCTCTTGCTCGTCTTCCTTGATTTTGAGATTCTTTTCAAGTTTGATCTTTTTAATTTTTAGCCCTTCGAGTCTCGACTGATCATCATCCGTCAATAGTCCAGCAGACTTCTTGTCAATCAGAAGCACTACCTCAGAGTTCAGATTATTTAGCTCAGCTTTAAGTTGTTCCTGTACTGGTGCAGGGCGTTTATTTGATGATGACGGCTGAGCCATATACTCAATTTCCTTGATGAGTTGCGCGGGTTTCACTGTCGGCGCTGATTCCTTAGGAGCACTCATAGACTTTCCCCATAGTTGAAGAAGTTTACCTTTTTTCTTTAGCTGCAAGGCATGAAGCTCTTTTATTTTGTTATTGACTTGCTCTTCAAGTGCGGTGTTGTCATTGTCCTTCCGTTCATTCCAGAAATTAGTAGCATCCAATTGGCACTCCCTTTTCTTCTTATCCGGGTAAGCCTTTACATACGCATTGTACAGCGTATTAAAAAGTTCTCCACGATTCTTTTCCAAAATACACTAACTGCGCGAACCAATTTTTCACCAATAAACACTGGACTTTATTCACTGACGCACACTGAATGAGCTGCAGCTGTCATTCATGAACGGTGGAATAGTATTCACTCTAACTTGAAAGTACCCATTAATGAGTCGAAAAGTACGCATTTTGAAGAAAAGTGGCTTAACTCATTATTAAGAGTATACTTTCCTCATTTCTGAGTATTGCTTACTCATTTATGAGTATCAATTAATCATTAATGGGTAACGAATACTCAATTAATGAGGAAAATATACTCCTAATAATGAGTTAAGCCACTTTTCTTCAAAATGCGTACTTTTCGACTCATTAATGGGTACTTTCAAGTTAGCGTGTTAGGTATGGTAGGTGTCGGAGCCAAACACCGGATCCGTAGGGTACTTGAAGTAGCTTGCTAGCTCTCTTGCGACAGAACTCAAACGTGTCCTAACACGGTAGGAAAGGAAATAGGTGTCGCTCAAACTAGCAACTGTCGGGTAAAACGAGTGCTCTGTCTTGGCTCATGGGTGGAAAATTCAACTCTTCTTACCCTGAAAAGGCCGGGTTGGGTTCCAAGGCCGTTGACAGCAAACACTCTAGTCGTAGGGTGGACTGTATTCAACACTGTATAACACTGGGCTGTTGCACCGGATAATGGATCCAGAAGATATTGATAGAAAAACTACTGCTTCTATTCACTTATCCTTTATTGCTTTTTCCTTTTGATCTTAACACCTTAGAATTGATATAATGACTGAATGACTGCGCCACTGCGGTGCCGTTTTTATATTGTGCCGCTACTGCTAGAAGTTCCAGAACATGGAAAGCTCCAGAACAATGGAAAGTTCCAGAACATAGAAAGTTCCAGAACGATGGAAAGGTCCAGAACATGGAAAGTTCCAGAACAAAAGTTCCAAAAAAAAATGGAAAGTTCCAGAACGATGGAAAGTTGCAGAACAGGGCGTGGCATAGTTAATGCGAGCGGTGTGTGAGTGCTGCATGATTACTGCTGTTGCTGTTCGTTTACGAAGGGGCGTGAACAGTAGGGATAGTAGTAGTAGGCGATATTGCATAAGAATATCATTTTGTTTTTGTTTTTTTTCAAAAATGTGATGTCACGATTCAGCTTACCCCCCCTCCCTCGTTTGTCACAAAATGTCACGGTTTTCTGAACCCCTCCCCCCCCCCCTAAAAGCGTGACATAATTAATGAATGCTGCCTTCGGATCACGTAAGTTCTCTGACAATTTTCAATTCAACATCAGCTTCAGTAACCAGTAATAGAAAACCTTGCAAACTTCGTCACAACGTATGAGCCAAATGGGATAAATTTATCGATTTTTCCACAGTATCTTCCGTCCCGCGCTTCCTATCGCCCCGTTTTCTTTTCTGGATTAGTTTCCCAATCTTTGCTTCGCGATTCAGCGCCTGTCTGGTGCTTGGAGTCCGATTTCACATTCAATCATCATCGCTCGATGGAGTCGATTGCCGGTCGGCAGTTTAGAGACAGAAAGGACACTACCTGAAGGTTACCGGCTGTGCGTGTCTATTTTCCTAATTGGATTTACTCCTACCGGGATGCCGGGAGCTAATCGATAGACAGAACGTAATAATACCTCCCGTGGGGAATTTTGTAAATTTGTATGTATTTGCCTTTAACTTTTTTTCACTAGGAAAATTTCATTTAGTAAACGAAAAAGCAATTAACTTTGATGTTTATATCGTGTTTCTATCAGTCTGACAATAGATGTCGCCCCGCCAGTGGTAGTAAATATTTTCTTATGGTATTACTGAAATGAATATCGTTGAATTCTTTACAACAATCACTTTTCTGGGTAGAAGAACCCGACGAAAACCTGTGTTGGAGTGTTGGAAGAACTTCGGAAGAATTTATGCGGCGTTTATGTGGAACATTTTAATTGAATTCTGAGAACAGTTATACCGAAGTACCTATTTAAGGCAATACTCCGTTGAAGTCCTCTGAGAACATTTAAGAAAGCTAAATCTGTCCACACCCAGAGATATCCCACATTAATGATTTCCCCAATGACCTGTGGGAACAACTGTGCGTTGCTTCAATATAGATGCATATTTTTTGCTGCCATTTCACCATCGCCGCAACGTGCTTGACGTTGTTGTTTACCCCACCAACGGCTTTCCTGCCGTTGAGAGCACAATTGCTAATCAGTTATGTCAGCTGACGTTGATAATAGTAATACACAACTGATAAAAACATGCCGGCCGGCTTTTCTCGTCATCTGGTCGAAACATACGAGCGCATGTGGCGATAACTTCAAGTTGAAGATTACTGGTAAGACGATCGAACCATCGCGCATTGCATACTACCATCTTCTAATTCGTAGCCAACGAGATCTGGTGATTTATTTTCGAATCGCATGCGTACGGACGACGATCTTGTTGTGCATGAATGACAACGTGATTGGGTACAAAGTCGACACGATCTTGGCCGGCATTTGCTTGAGTGTGTTGCCCTGTATAGTCAGGAAAACTACATTCATTTATTCATTGTTTACGCTCTGTGTCGCCTTGTCCAAGGGACGCCAATTGATGAAGGCTCTCATCGGCTCAATTCGGCTATTGTTACGTTCAATTAAGTCGCTGTACTGCTTGCGCCAGGCGAACTAAACGAAGTACATATGTTTGCATTTCTTGTTCAATCCCGCAGATCGATTCAGAGGAGGAAAAGCTACCCGAAGAGAAAAATGTCGATAGACTGGCCAAAACGCTACCACAAGGAACGAACAAAACGCCGGAGGTACTTGGCCAGGCACTTAGTGGACTACCGGATAGGTAAGTGATTTGTTGTGTTTAAATCTTATTTGTTTTGTTTTTTTTTTTTGGGGCGTAGAACCACTGCGTCCACTGAGTTGAACTTTTGTGTTTTGTTTTTACTCTAGACTAATTTGTTGGACTGAAATTCCGCCAAATATAACATTTATTGAAGAAAAAAAACCGTTTTCCGGAAAGTTTGCCTTCTTTAAAATAATAATAAAGTAGAGGTTGCAATCTAGAATTCCGTTAAAATTTTCCAATTTATACGCTATAAACATGCATGTGAGACCATGAATTTGACCAGTAGTGAAAGTATCACATTTTCTAATCATCTTTTCACTGTCACGTCGTAGAACGTTTATATAAAGGCACTGGCATCAGGTGTGATACTGGCGGGTTTTGCCGCAATTCGCTCTTTGACTTCTTACTTTCAATATAAGGGAAACGACTAAAAGTACACTTTTCATTTTATTGACAACTTATGTTGTTATTCATCCATTTTTTTATGGAATGAATAACCGAAATACCTGATTTGCTCATGGTTTAGTAACTAAATGTAATTGCAACATTTTCGAAAGGGGTGAATGTTTTGATCAGGGTAATTATCTGACTGTTCGAAATGAAGCACATAGTCACAGAAAAGTGTTACTTGAGACTGACGATGACAAGCATGTATTTTAGAGATAGAACGCGGAGGGCCCGCTTAGGGAACACCATTGGAAGCAATAGAATAAAGCTTTCCATGTATAAATCCTGGACAGTGTGAGCTTTTTAGTGGAATATCTGTAACTGGAGAATGAGAGGAGGGATTGGTGATTTCCATTTGATCCTGGCTACCTTTGTTGCTTGTCTTGACGGATGCGCGTGTTTCGTCTGCAGTGTGCGGACTTCTTCGGTGTCGTGTATTAATATCGACTGTCGAGTATTAGTACATGACACTGAGGAGGTCTCCACGTTGTAGGCGGGGTGCACGTATCTGTCGGGATGGGCAGTGGAGGTGGAGGTTGGAGTTGGATGGGGGTTGCTAGTCTTTCTTCTCATTTTATAGTTACCTTTCCATGTAGCTTATAGCATGTATCCTCCATATCAGACAATAAATAAATAGAAAAAAAAAAACACTAGATAGGAAAAAGAACTGTTCTTTTCCAATTGTCAGATTAGTTCTGATTTGAAATATTGTTAAATTTGGGATGGTAACTAGATCCAAAGCGAAAATATCACCAATAATCTCTCACATACGCCCTGCATGCCACTAAATACTAATACCTTCTTCTCTTCTCTTTTGACGTCTGTGTTTTCGATACTGAGGTACAGATTCAAATTGCGAAAATTTGGAGCGTCACGAAAAACGATCAGGTTTTGAACGTTAGTTACTAAGTAATTTCACGACCGACTTACAAAATGTTTGCAGCATTAGGTTAAGACATTTTCTATGCTTTGATACAAATATTTAAATCTATTGATTTTTAACATGCAACTAATAAAATTAATGCAAATATGAGGTGATGTTTTATAATGTCGATTTTTCAGAGTAAATTTACCAAATACACAGTAGTTTCCGCGCACAGACTTCATATTTAAGTAACGAACGTCTCCTAGGCAGCCATGAATGTTATATATTCTCATTTTGATTTAGTTTTTCGGCGGTCGTGGAGCTGTGCAGAGTAGGATCTGCAGTTGGATCGTAGTTGGCGGTAGCACAGGCGAGCAGTCGTTGCCCAGAGAGGCGTTGGTGCAGTTGGCTATTGTTGCCGATGCTCCCGTCATTCTCGCTGCGAGAGACATGGCTGCTAAAGCCTACGAGTTGGCGGGGAAAAGCCGCCCGTGACAACGAGACAAGAATCAACTATCCCACGTCACCTGCAGATGGCCACCCGCAATGAAGAGGAGATGAACCAAGAAAGAAAGTCCAAGTTCAATCGCGAACTGTTTCTCCCCCGTCAACTAAATCCGTCCTTTTCAGGACGACCAAATTAGTTTGCCAACTAAAGAGTTTATTTGGTTGAAATTTTCTCTCGTGCTGTTTGAAATTTCGATTACCGCGCCCCGGCTGAACATGGCATTGCTTTAAACGCCGCGTCCCGGAGTAAATGGCAAAGCGCGTTGAACAACCAATGAACCAACAGATCCATAAATATCTTCTACGCGTTAAAGATAGTGGCCCTCTCAACCATCGTAGAAAATATAACCGGTGCCGTATCATAATTAAGAGCCAAATGCTTTCTAAAGAGTGTACAGTAGAATTTTCAAGGCGCTTTTCAGGACTGACTTCAACCAGTTAGCGGACGGCCCTGACGTGTATGAGAATTAGATTGCTGCGTAGTCCTACGTCAACTTTGCGTACAACCCCATTGAGCTGTCCCTTATAGTTTTTTATTGACCTTCATGGTCGAGAACGGCTGTGAAATGGATCGATTGAAGTGCGAAGGACCTGCTCAACCCTAGGCTACGGTTTTGATAAGGAAGTGATCATATCAATTTCAAAACAAAGTACCTGTGGAGCATCCTCGAAAAAATCAAAGACAGCACACGAAGTATCATCAGTCCTTAATAAGTATATATGAAATCAAAACTGTCAAACTATCAAAAACATTCATCTTTCTTAAGATCAAAAAGTTATATTACAGTCACTACTAGTTTCAAATCACAAACAAATTAAACATTTCAGATCATTTTGTAGCAACGCGGCCATCTCAATACAAAAAAACACTACAAACCACGTACCCCAACCTAATCCTTATCACCTCCCATGGCGTTCAAGTAGTCCGCATAGACCAGTTCGCCATTACCCCTCCCTACCCCTCGGCTTTGGATTGACTTGCGCTCTCATTGCCCCATCAAACGCTGTAAAATGAAAAATGAAAAATGAAAATCTTTTGACGGATTTCGTCAGTGGCTTACAGACTTCTTCAGTGTCAAGTGCATGACACGCTTTATGGCTCTAATGGCCGATTATATTTTTCTGAAAATGTTTACACAAGACAGTACGCGAAAATGCGATCTTATCCTATCGAGTTGATATGTTTCTAAGCATCATAATACAGTTAATTTGTTTTGTTTTGTTGCTCAATAACATAGAAATGAGGTACACAAGTTGAGCAATATTTGTTTTAATGTGGTAGGTCTTCTACAGTTACAACTGTTCTACAGTTGTAACTAAAGCTTTCTTCGCTGTATAAAGTTAGGATTAAATTAGACTATTTTCATCTAATCTTCTGTAAGGACAACAGAACTTAGTCGTGTTTTAGTGGCAAATTACATAATCCACAGTGTTGTTAATCTTATGGAAGCTCAATAGACATTATTTTCACTTGGACAGTCTCATTTTCTCTTCCTTTCATTTGAATAAATTTTGTTGAAAATTTTATCATAAAGATCCTGAGCTATAATCTTGATCAGATATTTGAAAGAGACTTGCTTAAAATTTTAGTTGGGCAATACATATTTTTAGCAGAACTCTAAGCAGATCTTTCTTATTGAGAATTTCATCTATCAATTTTTGTCGAACCTCTTTACGTAATATCCTTATAATCATTTGATATG
Source organism: Aedes koreicus (assembly GCA_024533555.2). Classification (NCBI taxonomy): domain Eukaryota; kingdom Metazoa; phylum Arthropoda; class Insecta; order Diptera; family Culicidae; genus Aedes; species Aedes koreicus. Next base: position 132,252 of record JAHHFK020004744.1, on the reverse strand, counting down.
TAATATAGCTTAAACTAGTGCATATAGTTTTAGCGTGTATTCGTATTACGTTTTGTTTACATGTCATAAAGCCTATAGAGACCACAAACATAGCCGACGGGGGGTTTGTGATCATTCCAAAACTAAAAAAACAAAACAACAACAAAATAAATCAAACAAAACTGATGTCTCTTAACATTGAAACAATAATAATAACAAACACAAACCAAGTAAATAAAATCCGACGTAGCTTTTGTGATCATTCTAAAAAGTGACAGGCCGACCAGAAAAAAATATGGCATCCATAATTTTTGCACTTTTTGCACTGGGTGCAGCAACCTCTATTTCGGTTCGTTTGTTTTCATTGACACAGTTTTTTTTGCAACGCAGACGAGGCAATTCTGCACACTTGGTGTACTGAAAATTATGTAATGTACAATTAAAGTGCCAAAAAGTTCAAAGTGCACCCAGCTAGTGTAAAATAAGTGATTGAACGGTATGGTGAGTAGTACATCTTGAAGGATCTTTTAAGAACTGGACCAGCACCGGAATGATCCAACGGATTAAGAAAATGAATGATTTGAAGCCATACATGAAGTAGAAAGTACCAAGGCAATATCCGGAGGCGAAGTGTCGGCCCGAAAACTGTTCAACCGCAGTTTGGACAGGCTGTTTTGATGGACGAGGTAAAGTACGTGAAAGATAATTCCAGGACTTCAATTCTACACCAAATCGGTTGGGGAGAGTGTCCCAATTGCAGGTACGACTGTTGCGACGGAAAACCGTCCGCCCGGTAAAAGTGTCGCCGATGGAATCAGTCTGAACACCCTACTGTGTTTCTTTTTATAGCCTCGTTGGTCGAACACGAACAGCGAATAGAAACAAGACGCAAAAGTCACAGCGAAGAAGACGAAGAGGATTTGTTTTTTCGATGCAGAAAGCTAGCAAGTCGAATGTTGAAAACGAAAGCTGACAAGAGCCGCTAGATAGTGATTTCCCAGATAATGATTAAATAAGTTTCAGAATTATCGTTTATGTTTGTATGTTTATTTATTTATTATTTATTTGTCTTGTTTTATCTGCTACAAGGAGGTGCTCATTTGGCAAGCATTTTGAACATGTGGCTTGCCATCTTCCATTTGCTACTCCAAAGAAACAATGAATACTGAAATGAACAGAAACGAGTAGAAGAGGTTGCTTCCACTATATTGGAAGCATGAGATTCGATTTCTTTTCTGGCCGGATTTGGCTTCTGCCCATTAACTTAAGATTAGCTTATCTTAGCTGATTGCACGTATCAATGATTGCTACTGCGTGATTGATCAGAATAATTGAAATTTCACAATGAATCAACTAAATGGGGCTGGGAGTAACCGATCAATCTCATTTTACACGTTTCAGTGACTCAAGTTCCTTAATAATCAATAACGGCACCGGCCACGTCGTTGCAATCAAGTGGGAGTAGGGAAGGAATGTTAGTGTGACCTTTGCTGTTTAAAGACCGTGTTTACCTCTGCATCCCCATAAATATCACAGGAAGGAGGTTTTTTTTAAGTTAGTAGGGTAGGGCTTGATGGATCACGATTCACCTTGATAAGTAATGTCATCACATTTATGATTCATAATAAGATTAAATATTGTATGATGTAGGTTCAAATTATACGGATATTGGGACAAAATGGATAACAATGTTTCGCTCCATGTTTTTGAGCACTTACCACCTCTCAATTGTCTGAAAACCCTTTGCGGGATCCAACCGATTAGTGTTCTGCTTCCTTCAAGGTCTTCGGGTGATTTAAATGATGCCGATGATTCGAGACGTTGCTCGCATATGGTATTGCTCGCAGTTTTTGGATAGGGAACAGAACAAGTGAACAGGAGAGAGGAGGATGGAGAGAAGCCATTTGTACGGATTCGCACGAGCCCCAAATTCCACATGCGATTCGAATCATGGACATTTACGTCTCTCGTCAAGGGGGGAAGTTTTTTCGATTTTTTTCGCACTTGAGGTTGAAGGTTGCTCGTTGTCGTCGTCGGGAGGGGCAGTACGTTTGTCCAGATTGATATCGTGCATGCTCTTCAGATGTTTCTTCATGCTGGAAGTACTGGCTCCCTCGCATTTTATTTTCTTGCAACACCTAATACACTTGGCTGTTCCTCGAAGTAAGTAACGATATATCTGGAACATCTTTTCTTACACTATTTTCAAACTCCTTTATAAAAACTAGTAGAAAAACTAATTCAAACAAAATTTCAACGGCAAGGAAGAGAAGCGAACTGTAAACAATGAAAGCGAAAACGAAGTGACAGTTCATTCTGGCAACGTTGCCATGGTTATGAAAGAAATTCAGTGTATCTCTTTCACACTCTCTACGTTGTGGTGATTATCTTTTTTGTCACTGCAGCACTACTCTGCATTTCGCTGGAGAGTCAAGCGATGAGAAGATTTCTAGCGATTTCAGTGGAACTGTCACTTTTAATTTTGATGTTTTGAAGATTGGCAAACAAATAAAGTAGAACTGTCGTAAGGCCTGTACTCGAAAAAAAATACACCAGACAAAAGTGTTCGCCAAAAATTTATTTTAAGTCGGATTTTCTTGAAACTTTTAGGGAATGAACTTATACATATGTTTCGGCATAATTACGTTATTCAATTTCCTTTCCATCGCTGAAAGCCCGCACTTTTCCCTTAAGACCCATCATTACATTTTGTGCAATGGTGGAGCCGACGTTTTTGGTCACTTTCATCCATTCTTTCTTCAACTCCAGCTCGTTCTTAAACACCTTGGACGATTTTCGAACTTTGGCCTTCATTATGGCCCAAAATCTTTCCACCGGACGAATCTCTGGTGAATTTGGAGGGTTGGCGGTTTTTGGTACAAAAACAACGTTATTGTCTCTGTACCAATCCAACGTCGATCGCGCGTAATGGCATGATGCCAGGTCCGGCCAAAATAATGTCTCGCCTCCGTGGGACCACAGGAAGGGCAACAGACGCTTCTGGAGGCACTCGGTGCGGTAAATTTCGCTGTTGATGGTACCTGTTGTGATGTACGGTTTACTCAGTTTACAGCATTGGCATATGGCCTGCAAGAGCAAGTATTTTTTGGCGAATTTGTCCACTTTCTTCTTCCTTATGTCTTCCGGAAAATCAAACCGTGATTTGGCAACGTAGAACTTCAGCCCCGGTATCTGCTTTGCGTCTGCCTTGATGTAGGTTTCGTCATCCATAACCACACACATCGGTTTCGCATTATGACTCAAAAAAGAATAAAACCAGTAAAACTAAGAACCTTATTTTACTTAATTAAAAATTCAGCTTCGGCCTTCGGGAGGCTTTTCTTTCTACTCTGTTACCAAAACTGCACCTTCAGGAATAGAATGAGCATCAGAACGGGTTTTCGGCACAATTAGTCGTTTGAGTAATTTGGTGTTGAGAGTTGGCATCGACGTTGACGGAATTTGCATGAACAAATTATTTTATTTCCTTACCTCTCCATGACCTAAGTCCCTCTCCATGGCTGGATTTTGTACCTGGACGCTGGTGGGAGGGCCCGATCTCATGTTAATGGTGCATTGGAGATAGCTGATTTATGATAGATGTCGCTAGGTCATGTCATTGTATGACCTTCTACTCTAATGAACCATTCATGGGAGAGCCAAAGGTCCAGCCACACAAAGTAGTGATAATATCACACTCGCATCCGGATTTTATACCTGGACGCTGGTGGGAGGGCCCAATCTCATGTTAATGGTGCATTGGAGATAGCTGATTTATGATAGATGTCGCTAGGTCATGTCATTGTATGACCTTCTACTCTAATGAACCATTCATGGGAGAGCCAAAGGTCTAGCCACACAAAGTAGTGATAATATCACACTCGCATCCTTCTATTTAATAGCCGCGTCGTAGCACGCATGTATACAGGCACTAAAGTTGAGTGTGATATCGGTGAGTTGGGCCGCAAACCACCAAAAAATGGAAGTCTGAACTGTGTCATAGAATTTTCTATGCAGCGGACTTCTAGACCGTGGCCATAAGTATTGTGGTTTTGTGGAATGCGGAGGGCCCGTTTAGGAACTCAGAGTATCGTATCACTGGGGTTTGTCATGGGTAGGTTTGTTCAGAATGAAAGATTGATCGAAGCGTGCTTTCAAATGATATTTTCTCCTGTCAAATTTTGGAATTTAACTCTAATTTAACATACGGTACGGCATTTTATTACTGTTTTGAGTGACTAATTTAAAGAAACCGATTGGAAAGCTCGGCCTGTGTAATAAAAATCAGTGAATTCAAAAAAACAGTTCCAAGAGCGAACAAAGTTAATCAAAAAATAATGAGACACGCAAGAAGATTTTTTCATATCTCAGATCAAGAAGAACCGAACGGTGAAGTGACACTCTCAGGTGTTCAAAGTGCGGTAAAAAGCGAGTGTTAAACTGTGGGCAGACCCCCCCCCCCCCCCCCCCCCCCCCCCCCTCCCCCCCCCCCCCCCCCTCTCCCCCCCCTCCCCCCCCCCTCCCCTTTCTTTTTTCTTTTTTCCCTCTTCCCCTCCTCTCCCCCTTTTTCTTTTTTTCCTCCTTTCTCCTCCCCCTCTCTGTCCTTCCCCGGCCGCCCTATGCAGGCCACTCTCCCATCTCCCCCTGCCCCTCCCCCCCTCTTCCCCTGGTTAACTAACGATACGGTCAAAATTTGGTCAATATCAACTTGACGTATTTCTTTCAATTTTGCATTTAAAAAAACCTGAACACCCCTCATTTTCAAGGTGTGTGTGTGTAGAATGTTGCTCCTATTTTGATTTTGGAATTCACTCTTCAGTTGTCAAAATGCCGTCCAAGCAAGAAGAGCAGCGTATCAAAATTTTGCTCGCGCATCTCGAAAATCCGAGCTACTCGCACGCAAAGTTGGCAAAATCGCTAAAAGTTGCCAAATCAACCGTTACAAATGTAATTAAAGTGTTTGGGGAACGTTTGTCGACAGCCAGGAAGTCTGGATCGGGGGGAAATCGAAAACCGGAAGCCGCTGAGACGACAAAGAGAGTTGCCGGTAGTTTCAAGCGAAACCCTAATCTATCTCTCCGAGATGCCGCAAATAAGCTGGGTGTATCGTCTACAACCGTGCATCGAGCCAAAAAACGAGCCGGACTATCGACTTACAAGAAGGTAGTGACTCCAAATCGCGATGATAAACAAAATACGACGGCCAAAGCGCGATCCCGGAGGCTGTACACGACGATGCTGACGAAGTTTGACTGCGTGGTAATGGACGACGAAACCTACGTCAAAGCCGACTACAAGCAGCTTCCGGGACAGGAGTTTTATACGGCAAAAGGAAGGGGAAAGGTAGCAGATATTTTCAAGCACACGAAACTGTCAAAGTTCGCAAAGAAATATCTGGTTTGGCAAGCCATCTGTACCTGTGGCTTGAAAAGCAGCATTTTCATAGCTTCCGGGACTGTCAACCAAGAAATTTACGTGAAAGAGTGTTTGAATAAACGTCTGCTGCCTTTCCTGAAGAAACACGGTTGTTCCGTACTGTTTTGGCCGGATTTGGCATCTTGCCATTACGGTAAAAAGGCCATGGAGTGGTACGCCGCCAACAACGTGCAGGTGGTTCCCAAGGACAAGAACCCTCCCAACACGCCAGAGCTCCGCTCAATTGAGAAATACTGGGCTATTGTCAAGCGGAACCTAAAGAAGACCAAAAAAACTGCTAAGGACGAGCAGCAGTTCAAGGCAAACTGGCTTTCTGCGGCGAAGAAGGTGGACAAGGTGGCTGTACAAAATCTGATGGCAGGGGTCAAGCGTAAGGCCCGGCAATTCGGATTTGGAAAAGCGGAAGCCTAACTGAATATTTTTCCTGAATTTTATACTAATTGAACTTGAAAAAGAAATTTAATTTGATTTTTTAAATAAACGATTTCACCGATTTACACGCGTTTTCCCTTGACCAAATTTTGACCGTATCACCCTTTAATCAATCACGGAGTAGCAACCATTGATACGTGCAGTCAGTCAAGCTAAGCTAAGCTAAGGTAGGTTTGTTCAGAATGAAAGAGGTGTGCTACCGGCGGACTTTGCCGTAGTTTACGCTTGGACGAGGCTGGGAACGGTTTGTAGACGCCTGACATCAAGTAGTTAAGGGACACGACAGGAGGTGCACTTTTCATCGGCCTGGCAGATCTTTCATTGTTTTTTGTTCATTGATTGTCATTGACTAAACACCCAACATACCTAAATTTCAATTCTAATTCTAATTCTAAAACAACCCTGCTACGAACTACAGGGAATGGCTCTATCTCTCTGTCTTTTCGGTTTTTGCCGTATATCATTGTAATGCGGAATTGAAAATTAACGAATTTATGATTTTCTGTTTGCAGTATTTTTAACCAGTCCAAAACGCCCTACCTTAACCACCTACCCTAACGTATCCTTGTTCCTTCCCATGGAGTTCATGTGGTCTGAATAGACTAGTTCGCCTTTACCCCTCCTTCATCATCGGCTTTGGACTGACTTGCGCTCTTATTGCCCCACCAAATGCTGCAAAATGAAAAAAAAAAAAAAAAAAAAAAAAAAAAATAAGAGGTACATGACCTAAGCAATCGAGATGTTATTGCAGAAATATTTACTCCTTTTTTACTCGATCTTGTAAAATAACAAACTTTTCAATATCTTCTTGGCCCGGTTGTTTGCTTTTTGGCCCATTGTGGTCCATCGTCATCGAAATCAATTGGCCTCGACATATGCTGTGCAGTCAACTTCCAAATGCATTCCATAACGCCCTTTATGGAATTGCCAACAACATTCCTGGTTCTCACTTCTCTTGGGCGCATTTGTCCTCGATAAAGACGTCGAAAAATCGATGCTTTGAAGAAGTACAAATGACTTTCCTCAGCAGCATCTGCCATACTCACTCGAATCGTCATCTTGTGAATGGTCAATGGTCGTCATCCAGAGCATCAATCTCCAAAACATCAGCGGGCAAAATGTTCGACATTTCACTTATGTCATCCGGAAGCTGCAGTGTTTAATAGAAAGTTTCACTGCTACTTACGTGTTCTCGTTAGGTTCCATTTGTTCCGTTTATTTTTTATTTACTTCAATGTCCAAAATTTGGCCAAAACACAGCAAACGATTTCGATGACGGATTGAAAAATCAAAACGTAAAGTAGTAAATCACCGTGAAATAAAAACCATAATAAACGCCAGAATTATCCACCAATGAAATAAAAGCACGGTCAACCATTTTAACTCAGCTTTGAGTCGTTTTTGACTCACTTTCGTCAAAAGTGGAGTCACTTAAATTTGAGTAAATGTAACTGGGAATGATAAGCCGACAAATCAAAAACATCCATCTGATTTGAGTTGATGTTTTTGATTTGTCGACTTGTCTATACCAGTAACATTTACTCAAATTTAAGTGACTCCGCTAATGTCGAAAGTGAGACAAAAACGACTCCAAACTGAGTTAAAATGGCTGGCCGTGAGTGGAACGTATCCAACAACAACAAACTGAGACAAATCCAAAATACAGTCGCTCCCTTCAGAGAAGCGTGCACAGGAAATCGTAGAGAGGACGTTATACTCACAAGACTACGGATAGGCCACACTCAGCTGACATCTTCATACCTTCTCGATAGAGCTGACCCACCAAAGTGCACAAAATGCAACCAAGCGCTCACAGTCAGCCATGTCATAGTTAATTGCCCCGGCTATGATGACGCAAGGAAGCAAATCGGACTTGAACCTAACATGAGGGAGGCTTTAGCTGACGATGGTTCCCAAGCAAAAAAGTGCTTCAATTCTTCAAAGAAATTGGGCTGATCGATGCTAGATGAGAAAACTGGATTACCAACCATGTAGTATAAAATTGGGAAACTACAGTTCAATTCTTCAGTTGTAAACAGTTCAAACAAGAATAACCACCTGCATCAAGTAACTCAAAATGGGAAATGCTGACTCAAAAGACCAGGATGTCAAGCAAATCGGAGACCAACAGGTCACGGTAATAGAAAACCAGGAAATTCACACGGAATTCCACAACCAGCATGAGTGGAAACTCCTGTTCATAATGGTAGCAGTGGCAACACTGCTTGCGCTAAAAATCATGATGCTGCTATGGAGATTCTGCAAGAAGCAGGCATTCAAAACAACCCGATAGGTTGCCACCATACAACAAGTGTAATCGGGAACCGCTAGAAAACAAGGAAAAGATCGCTGAAGACGCAACCAAAAGGACACTAACCAAGAACGAGAAGACAAGAAGAACGCTCATGACGACGACCAAGATCAAAGAGGAAAACAAGATTAAAGTGAAAAAAATAATTCCGAAAAATTCTTAAAAGGTCTATAATAAAAAAAAACTTGAAAACAAAAACCATAGTTGTGTTGTCTTTGTTTTAGTTGACATGTTTTTCAAAGAGTTGGTAATATGTTGTGCTATGTTAAATATTTTAGTTTACACAAGATGAATGTATACAAAATGTCAATGCTTTTTTAATTCTATGTTTTAAGATTATGTGCACGATTTGGCAAAAAAATATAAATTAAGCTAGTATAAGACATTCTTCGAAATTCTGTGAATCGCGCATACCAAAGCAAAGATTACATACTATTGACACATTATGAACTTCGCTGGAGAAACATAGCCTGACAAGCGACCAGGAGCCTGGCAACCCTATCCTATTTACTAGCGTTTGACAGTATGCAACATATTACGGGACTTATTTGAATAAGGCCCGTCTGACGTTTGTTACTACGGGTACTAATGCCAGTATTGTTTACAAACAATGAATATTATGACGCTTGGATGTTAGAGATATTTTTGTTTTTTTTTTTTTACGTCGGCCTATTTCCTCACATGGTGACAATCACCGACGCCAGGAAGACGACTCCACCACCTGGACCCTACCTAACGACTCATGAATATGAACCGGGACCAACGGCTTTACTTCCCTTCCGAAGGAAGACGTGACTAGATTTTTTCGCCTCAGAAAAACCACCGACGTCGACTGGGATTGAACCCAGACCCACTGGGGTGCCAAGTAGCAGTCACGCTTACCACTACACCACCGACGCCGGCAATGTTAGAGATATTGGCTGCAGGAAAATCTCTGTCCGTCAGGTCGCTGCGAGCGACACGTCGTTTCCTATTTTTGTCTACAAGCACAATAGATCATTGTACGATGGCGTCATAAATGCAGTTTTGACAGTTCAGGGAGCTTGTTTACGCGGACTTAGAATATTTTCGGTAAGAACGGTTTGAGATTTTGTGCTCTAAATTTATTACTATTGAAGTTAATCAGCCGGAAAACAGACACTAGTGCTTATTTCGACATCATTTCCTGAATATATACGTAAGCCATCCGGAAAAAGCCAATGAAAAATTTCGTTTGAACGGTTCGAATTCTAACACCTTGTAAACAAGATCCCTGAACTGTAAAAAAAAAATAGGTTAATACATTTCGTGCAATGATCTATTCTTTTTTCTTTTTTTCTTTTTTTTTTTTTCTTTTGGCGAGGCGTGTGTTCACTGAGTCTAGTCCGGTCCGTCAAGTCCTTTTTTTTTGTGTGCCTGCGGTCAGCCAAGGATAACAACACACGGGTAGGGGGGGACCCCACCCAAATGTTTTTTTTTTTTTTTTTTTTTTTTTATTTTTTATTTTTTTTTTACAATAATACCAGTACTGTTTTTCGCCACGACCGGTTTGTCTGACCCTGGAGGGTTTTTCTCTCTTTTTTCGGTGTTTCGTGTGTGTCCCCCCCCCTCTTCCACCCCCAAAAATCAAAAAAATCTGTAGTTTTTTTTAAAAAAAAAGAAAGAAATTTACTCAATAGATCATTGCACGATGGCGTCATCAATGCAGTTTTGACAGTTCAGGGAGCTTGTTTACGTGGACTTAGAATATTTTCGGTAAGATCGGTTTGAGATTTTGTGCTCTAAATTTATTACGATTGAAGTAAAATTGCCGGAAAACAGACACCAGTGCTTATTTTTACATCAAGTCCTGAATCTAATCGTACAGAATCCGGAAAAAGACAATGAAAAATTTCGTTTGAGCGGTTCAAATTCTAACACCTTGTAAACAAGCTCCCTGAACTGTCAAAAGAGTTAGGTTTATACATTCGGTGCAATGATCTACCCCCCCCCACCCCCCCCCCGCCCCCCCCCCAACAAAAAAAAAAAAAAAAAAAAGAATCGAATCCCTCCTTGTTTAATTTAGCCAACAAAAAATCTCCTTTCAACGGGGCCCAACCCACCATATTGGTGTGTTTTTTTTTTTTTTTTAAGCAAGTATGAACTAGCGCCTCTTCACTTTATTTGTTTATTTGTTTATTTATAAATTTACATCAACAGGCTTTCTGCATGATAAATTAACATCAACAGCCCCAATGATGTTGGTAAAGGATGTAAAAAAACAATGTTACAAAAATTATCACATACATAAACGAACAAACCGGAATTAGTCAAGTCTTTAAAAAAAACATACTAGTATAGACACAAAAATACTTTTTTTTCGTAGTCATTATCAGCTACCGCGATACTCGAAGGCAGCGGCAAATCTTCGACGGAGAACAAAGATGGAGCAAAAGATGGAAGTCGAACATTGAAGCCACTCTGTTGAACACTCGTTGCAAACCGCAGCATTATATTATATCGCAGTGGCCGAGGACGAACATTCAAGTCGATATTCTCAAAAATCGCCCCGCAATCAATTCTGCCTTGTAGGGCGTCCGCGATGATCAATGCGTTGTTGACGTCCCTTCTCACTCGCAAAGTTTACAGGTTGATCAGACGGCAACGGTTTTCGTAGCTGGGCAATCGGAACCGGAATTCTATGATGTCATCATCACATTCAATAAGATGTGTTCAAAATTATAAAAAAATATATACCTATATACATATATTCGTAATATATTATGAAATCTCCACTCAGGATGTTGAGAAAATTCAAATTCTCCAGCGATTTTCCTTGAGATTTTATAATTTATACGTGTTGTCGAGCAAGATTTACTCAGAGTTATGAACAAAATATTACTGAATTTCAATTATAAGCAAGATTCATGAAAATCAGGCAAAGATAAGCTAAGAATTTTGAATACGATTCCCAAAAAAAATCTCACATTCCATGGTAAAATTTACTTAGAATCTTCAGAAAAATACACGATCAGCTCTGATCAAAATTCGCTCATGGTTCGTTTAACTCTAGAGACTAAAAAATTGCCACGTGCAATTCCAACTTCACCTTTTATGAAGCAACAATAAGTGCATATTTGAAGTTAAAATCCACGAGACGCCACATATATCGCTCATAAAGTGGGTACATAGAATCTCACGCAATGTTTGGTTTCAGCTTTCGTTGTTTGAAATAGCGCATATAATAAGTAGCTGTGCTTCTATAAAGCAAACTCCGAACAAACAGCCGATACAAACTTTGCCGTCCGAAAAGGTATTTAATTACCACATTAATCGACCTTAATAAGGGTGTTGCATTACCTGTTGCTTCTACTCGGTAGCACACTTACCCGGGTAATTGCACGCGCACCTTCCTACCTTTGGTTGGCATTGTCGGAACTAGTTTAACGTTTTGTTTGCGCTTGAAAATAATCACTTATTTATAAATATTACAAAAATGGAACAGTTGTTCAAATCCATATATTTGAACATAACGTCAATTCTCAGTACCTTCTAAACGATGTTGCGCCCAAAATGATAATATTGAAAATTGACGTTTGAATCTTTCCTCATAAAAATAAATACATTGTTTTAAAAGCTATCCTAAAATGGAAGCTACCATTACTCATTCAACATTTGTTGCATATTAATCAGTTCTACTTAGCTTCAATTGGCTGTTTCTTCACAACCTCGAACTTGACCTTCAGTTCCGATAGTTATGCAGCGCACCTTTGCGTTTTGACCTTTGTTTTGGTTAAGCTCTGCTGTGGGTCTACGTCATATTACATGGGTAATTCTCGGCGAGTGAAAGCGAGTATTTTTTTTGCAACCATGATGCCACCTCTCAAGGAGAAGAAATGGTTTATTTTTAGAATCATTCTCAATGATGTTCCACTTAGTTCAGCTCCCACCGCCAACGATCATCCGATTTCGTTACGTTCATTGCTGCCTGCCACTTGTTTGGAGAAGGTAAACATCACCCCCATGGCAGCATCAGTCCCATGGAGGTCGCTGTGTATCTTTTCGATGGGGCGAAAAGGATGAGCGAATGGGGGCACGATGTTGATCAAGAAATAATTTGTCAATTTGGGAGAAGCTGCTGTTGGGTTAATCTTTATTGATGGGGTACGAGATACAATGTTGATGGCGTTTTTCTGGTTGTTTGTGGGAAGATAAGTTTTTAAAAATTGATTTGTGCGCTTTTTTCGTTATCAGTTAATATTGTGTCCTGTTATATAATTTCAGATGGAAAAATTGGGTGATTCGAGGCATCTTCACATTTATCATGATCAGTGGATTTTGTCTTATCATCTACGGTGGTCCACTAGCACTCATGATTACGGTAAGTACACACTCTGCAAATTTGCAATAGAAAAATCAATTCAGACAAGTCATTCAATATAAAAAATACGTGATTCACTCAACCTTGCTTTAGTGTGGTCACCAATGCTAAGTAATACTTTTTGGAAAATGTGTTGTAAAGTTTCTGCTGGATACCATTACGTTTTCTCAACCAGAAGAAAAACTCCAAACCTTTCTAATGCTGATACTCTCTGGTCTCTTCGAAGACATTAAGTCGTTTTCGGCTCAATCGTTAACAGTGACACACTTTTAGCTTATGGACTGCATTGAATCTGATACACTCGAAGACCACATTTCTACATTCAGGGTAGATGAGTAAACATATGTAGATACTTCTTGAAGCATCCATGCCAATACAGGAACCGCCTCAGTTGCTGGGTTTCGGCTACTCATTTTTATAAAACTATTAACTATTGCACCCAACTATTGCCATTGGTCGAAACCGTTCGTCATGGACTGGTGGTGACTTCCTATCACATCACATCACATCACATCAAATGTTAACGAATGCATTGAAAAATTAGACTAACTTCGGATGGCGATGAAAAAAAATACACAAAAGATAATCCAATGGAACAAATTTTCCTTAAATCTTACGTTTATCAAGCTGTCTACAAATGCTACTTCGACGCCCTGCCGGTGGCCTTACAGCCAGTCTTCACAAAAACATGGGCGGCGCTGAGCTTGAGCTTGGCTCTCACTAGTGCGCGTTCACCCAGTAAGCTCTCTCATTCTCGTGTTTATGTGCGCAGCGGATGGACGCGACGTGTTTGTACCCAGATTTGAACTCCAGTGCAAAACTCGAGTTTAAACATCAGACGTAAAACTCGAGTTCGAGCGTAAACCGTAGCGTGCCTCTGCTCGATCACCGACGGGTGAAGGCAAAGACTGTTTGTGTTTTTTCCTCGACGGTTACATCTGCAAGCAGACCGAAAACAGTTATGGTGTATTGAAGGCTGCAAGGAGCAAAATAGAATAAAAAAGATATTCTGGATATGAAGCTGAACCGTGCGCAAACATAAATGTTTTGAGCGCGGCTGAAAGCGCCGCTGCGAACGGAGCACAAAACATGAGCACGAAGCTTACGCTCGTGTTCATGTTCACTTTGATGAGTGCATGTGTGCACTTCAAGAGAGTGTTCATTTGAGAGTGTATACTTCATCAAACATTTGCGCTAGGCTGCACCTAGAAGACTGCTTACTGCAGTTGACCAGAAGTTTAGCCATGGCCGATGAAACGGTGGAATTCGGAATGTTCTCCAGCTCTTTCGTGGCCTTGGCGATCAGCTACTCCTCCTTTTTGGCCACAAAATTATTGGAGTAGGTCCTCCGTTTGAGGTTCGCCCAATTTTTTTCTACTGGGTAAAGCTGGGGGACATTAGGACGATTGGAACTCTTAGGTACAACGTTAATCTAGAGCAGGTCCATCTCTTCTAGTGATTTCTTTGCACGATGGAACGATGCCAGGTCCGGCAAAAATATCACATCCTCCTTCGCGTGAACTTTTTAACGAAGGTGGAAACTTCCGGGAGGCACTTTGTACTGTATATCTCCCCGTTCACCACAAGCCTTGAAGGAAAGAACAGCGGGTAGGAAATTCGCTTCTCGCTGACCGTCAGCCACAGAAGTATCTTCTTCTCCTTTGTGTGAGAGATTAATATGACGTAAACTACATGATCCCCTTGCGTCCAGCGTCAAATAGGTCTCGTGATCCATTATTACCACGAGGTTCGCCAGCACCTTCAGGCGCACCTTCTGGCTGTTTGCCTTCTGCTCAGACACGGCCGGCCTCGACTGACGCTTCCACATAACAATGCCCATCTTGTCCGGGTACTCCTTCACCTTTCGGCTCAAGCCGCGGAACGATGAGGCCACCTCGCTTCAGTCTTTATCTTCAGCTTCCTTTGCACTGTACGGTCGCGCAGCACTGTGAGGCGGCCGGAACCAGGCTTTCCCCAGAAGGAAGAGGATGTTGTAAATGCATCACAATATCAAACTTCGTTGCTCTGGGGTGGAGCTGACAGTACAAACAATCTATCGAGCGTGAGTGAGTATTTTTTTCTTTCTTTTTTTAAACGGGATGGAAAATCTGCATACAGACCTGAAGAACTCAGGGTGTGAGGATGAGGATGCCAACTCCTCGACCCACTAAAAACACACCCGCTAGTCTTGCCCAGCCCCCCTCCCCCCGCGGAATCATCTTTCGGTATTACATCAGGGAGGGGACTATTATGCGTTAAGCACCCGCTAACTACATAGGGCTTTAGTAGTTAGTTGGTCTCTCTGACCTGTCGCTGGTCGTTTCGTCATTTATCCTGGAGCTCTAGGACAATCTGGGAGGCCGCCGTGCTTACAGCGTCCCTAATGTCCTGTCCTTGACACATTCTCTGGACAAGATTATCCGGGGTCGTGTTCCGACCGCTCACGGCCATCATACCGTTCCTTGCGTCGTTGAAGCGAGAACAGACGAAGAACTCATGTTCTACGGTTTCCTCCGCTTCCGCGTATATGGGACACGCGGAGGACTCGGCGTGCCCGCTCTTTTGCAGATACTGTCTGAAGCAACTGTGGCCTGACAGTATCTGTGTCAAGTGTAAGCTAACTTCCCCATGTCGCCGACCGACCCATCCGGATATCTCCGAAATTAGTCGGTGGGTCCACCGACCTGTGTTGGCATTATTAGCTTCCCAATTCCACTTGATAATTGATGTGACACTTGTGGTCTTACGGATACCTCTCGTGACTCTTTGCTTGAAGTACTCTACGTCTGTTTTAATGATGATGCCGATGGGCATCATCCCCGCTAAGACGCATACTGCGTCGCGTGACACTGTGCGGTATGAGCTGACCACTCTCAGGCACATTAGCGTGTGGGTACTTTCTAGGTTGCCGAGGTAGCTCTTAGTACTCAGAGCGGTGACCCATGCCGGCCCGCCGTATCTCAGTATGGACAGGGTGACGCTGACCAGGAGCTTACGCTTGCTCCCATGTACCGCTAAGCTATTCGACATCATGCGGAATAATGCCGATATAGCCATGGAGGCTTTCTTGCAGGCGTGGTCGACGTAAAGCTTATCGTCGATCATAACCCCCAAGTACCTCATGGTGCAATCACCAGCACTGATTGTAGGTCATTGCTCCGATTTCTTGTTGTTGACCACAGTGATCTCCGTTTTGTGGTGGGCTAGCCCCAGTTTCATGGAGCGCATTCATCTTTCGACATTAACGATGAAGTGCGAGGCCGTTAACTCCACTTCCACCATTGATTCTCCATAGACTTCTAGGGTAATGTCGTCCGCGAAACCGACAATCTTTCCCTCCTTGGGAACTTCAATCTCAACACTTCGTCATACATCGTGTTCGAGAGCCCCGGGTCCAGGATTGAACCTTGTGGAACTCCTGCGGTGACTTGAACACGTTCTTGACCCGCCATTGTGTTGTATACCAGTACCCGATTCTGGAAGTAGTTGCTCAGAATCCTGTACAGGTGCCCAGGGACCCGGAGGCGTTAGAGCGAGTTGGCGATAGCCTCCCAACTGGCGCTATTAAACGCATTTCTCACGTCCAGGGTGACGACTGCACAGTAGCGAACTCCCCGCCTCTTACGATCACCTCTGCCGTCTTGGTGATGGACATGATGGCATCCACCGATGACTTCCCTTTACGGAAGTTAAACTGGTTGTTGGACAGGCCATCTATACCCTCCGTGTACTTCGACAACCTGTTGAGGATGACCCTTTCCAGCACCTTACCCGTCGTGTCCAGCAAGCATATTGGACGGTATGCCGATGGATCACCCGGTGGCTTCCATGTCTTTATCAGCAATACTAGCAAGACATCTGTGCATCACCACCCTGAACATTTCGGGAGCCAGTGAAATAGCCGTCTTGATGGCCAGGTTCGGTATGACGTCAGGTCCTGGCGCTTTGTTCACCTTCAGCGACTTTCCTATCACAATGAGTTTCATAATTCGTAACAGTCGCCTCATGGGTCCTCCCTTAGCTAAGTCGATAAAGGCGCAGCTACAAAGCAACACCATGCTGGAGGTGGCTGGGTTCGATACCCGGTCTGGTCTAGGAATTTTTCGAAAAGGAAAATTTCTCGACTCCCTGGGCATAGCGTATGATTATACTTGCCTCACAATCATACTAATGCAAAAATGGTACCTTGCATCGAAAGCTCTTAATTAATAACTGTGGAAGTGCATTTAGAACACTAAGTTGAGCGTGGTGCCGTTGTTATTGCCCACGTGGTTGTGGATGTTCGGCATAGCCGATCGTCCACCGCCATGACAGTGTTATGGTCTGGGATACTGGATCGCTGGACATGGGAAAATGCTACGGTTATGGGAGGCCAGGGACTCTTGTTGTGGGGTGGAAAGAGTCCCCTAATGACCACCTGCAGTAACTCTGGTGATTGATCGGTTGAAGCTACCGTGCCCTTGGTTTTGGCCATTACCACCCGATAGGCGGCATCCCATGGGTTTGCATTGACTGTCAAGCATAGACCCTCGAAGCATGCTCGTCTACTGGCCTTTATATCCCTCTTTAGTGCGGCCTTGGTTGCTAGGTTTGACCTTCCTAGGTATGGTTGCGTCGCTCACTTGTGTAAGTAGCGATACGAGTTGATCGCCGCACGGGTCCTGGGTTTCGCTCATCGAACGTGCGTGCGAGCGTCTGTGTGTATGTATGGGTGTTGGGTGGGGAGGGGGGGGGGGGGGGGGTGTAATCCAACACCTCGTGTCTGGCAATACTGTTATGGACGATATTTTTTTACAACAATCCTTCAAGTGTCCACTGAAAGCAGCTTTAGTCCGGGAGCTAGAAAGTGGTAGCACTACTACAGATTTAGCAACCCATTTCAGAACGTCTGGAGAGTCACCCATTTCGACGTTACTCTCACGTACAGTAAACCCCGCATGTAAACATTCCCGATATCGGTTCTCCAACACACTTCCCGATTTTGAAATGTAAAATATTCAAACGTATTCTTCTATACACTAAGGTCTTTTTCATTACGGGGGGTGCGTTCCACTTTTACTATGAAACCGCCTAAAAAAGACTAAACAGAGTTGATCACTTCACATGCATACATTACTTCGATTTTGTTTGCATGTGTTACCTTTTCATGCAATGGTCAAAATACAGTTTTTTAAATTTTGAGTGCCATCACCAAAAAATTGTGAATTTTTTGAAAAACTATTTGTTTGTTATTCCTTTATTATCGAGATTTTCAGCCCTGGGGTGGTTCATCTCCCGTCGTAGTTACTCAAATACTTTTTGGGTATTTTCGTAACTTGTCCGGGGGTGAGATTTGAACTCGTGACTTTGGCGTGAGAGTTATGTATGTAAACCACTACGCCGGGGTCGCCCCCTTTGAAAAACTACCATATGATTACATTTTACCCAAATGTGATTCGAATTAGGTCGATAAATTGTTTCGTTCTGGAGTTATCGCAAAAAACAAACCGCGTAAAAAACCGTGTAAAAAAAAGACCTTAGTGTATTTATAATCAGATTGATCTCACCAATGGACGTCTATAGAAAAACATTACCTTGTTCATTCGTGAAAATTGTTTTTGTTGACTTTGATTCGTTATTAATTTCATGCACTCGCGACAAAATGAGAGCAAAAATGAACATTGATAAACCGCGCATGGTATGCAGAACCAGAGCGCAAAATTGCGAGTGCGGAAAATATATGACACATTGTTGAAGGTGTACGACTGCTTGATAATGTACGACGAAACATATTGGAAAGCTGTTGCAAAGCAGATTCCGAGACTTGAGGTACATCGGTTCAAAGTGGAAATGTTGCTAAACATTTTAAGCAAAAAAAAAAACTCAGTTTCCAAAAAAAAAATTCTCGTATGGCAGGCAATATGTAGACGCAGTCTCAGAAGTGACATTTTATCACGACTGGCATCATAAATGAACAAAATTTACGTGGAAAAATCTTAATGAACGACTATTGCCATTCATTCGGGAACATATCGGTTCAATACTGTTCTGACGTGACCTGGCATCTTGCCATTATGGAAAGCTGGCTCAGGATTGGTACATTGCTAATAATGTAAATATTTTTCCGAAGGAGTGCAATCCACAAAATTCGCCAGAACTCCATCCGATCGAAATGTATTGGGCTTTGGTTAAAAGGAATCCTCGAAAAACGAATAGCATAGCGATTGATTAGAAAAATTTCAGGTGCAACTAGCAAAAGGCTGCAAAATTAGTGTCGGATGACTTTTTACAAAAACTCATGGAAGGTGTCCAACGAAAGGTACGAGCATTTGGGTGTAAGACTTCCAATTGACTAAACAAAATATCTACATTATTTGTAGTTAATGTTATTTTTGTATTCTCCCATCCCGCGGAGTAACGATCTATGATGATGTTGTTTAGGAAGGAAATAATGTCTCATCACCACGGCTTCAGGAGTGAACAGTTTTGTAAGAACAAAGATGTGAAAAGAAAATATTGATAGTTCCGCTAGAGCACGACAGGTTGTGAAAATTGAATAGACGTAGTTTGAAATTGAGCGTAGGGCACTTGTAAAGCAGTATTTCGTAGCAAGCACACAATCCTTTGCCTTACATGCCCAATGCGGGTAGGTCAAGGCAGGAAAGAATCCACCACCTTGACAGGTGGCGAATTCGTTGTATATTTGTATTTTGATGAGCTATTGAAATAACTTTTTACTGTTGATTTTTCGATATGTTACTTTTAATAACACTAATTTTCCGTTGATAACTTTTTGCTGTGCACAATCTTCAATGGACGTGGATAACCAGACATTGGGGTTTCCGAATCTCAACAGAGCTATCATCTTTCTACTCCCGAGTTGAAAATTTACCGTGTATTGGAATTTTCTGCAATATCACTCTACTGGACAGTGAGAGTTGAATTCTGCATGTAACACATATTGATCAATAAAGTTATTTTTGCTAATCTAGTTCAAACAATTCTAGGACCCATCTCATAATTTTCCTTAAAATTTCGGTTATAGAACGATACGAACTTTTTTCTGACTTAGTGAATCGATAGTGGAGAATATATTTTCATAGATTTACACATTAAATATATAGTAAATCGCAGCTCAATAACAGTTTAGAAAATTTTAGTACATAATCTAAGCTACACTATACTAAGCTTACTAAATAAATCTGATGCAATAGTAAGTTTCTTACAGAAAAAACCATCGCGTATGCTTAACATTAAACAATTTAAGGCATTCGTGGTGTTACTGCTATCGTGTATGATTTAACATTTGTCTTCATCCTACTTAACGTGAATGCAAATATTAAAGGACGACAAATCTTATTTGAAAGCCGACTCCTTCAAATGATTGTCTATTTGCTTTGCACACTTGGGACAGTTCTCGAAGCTGTTCCTAAAAAATAATACAATTAACGATATTTAAAATCAATCCAATAAAATAACACCACCTTACCGTACAACATTGGTGAGCACCTTATTTCTACTCATTTCGTTGGCAAGTTTCGCCTGGAGGGCCGAAATCAGTTCATCTTTGGTCTGGAGCTGTTGCTTCAGATGAGATATGGTTTCTTCCTGAGCTTCAAAAATAATCTGAAAGTAAGGGAAATCCCAACATTAATTTGCAATACGTGAATACGTTGAATTTAACCTACCCGAGATTCTTCCATGCTCTCCGAGTAGGACGGCGGTTCGTCGAGGCAGAAGAACTCCCGCACCACCGGGTTGGTCCGCATGATGTCATCGCCCAGGATTGTGTCGATAAAGGTCTGCAGACCCTGTATCCGATTGTCGATGAAGCCACTGCTGAAGTTGTCGCCGAACCATTTCTTCCGCGGCAGTATCAGGGGGCAGTGCGGAAAGAGCGAACGCAGTTTGTTGTTGAGCCGGACAAAGTCGGTGTAGCGTCGTAGTACTAGCCAACATGTGTGGGAGATGCTATTTTCGATGCGCAGCTTGAAGATCTACGTGGGAGCGGGGGTGGTGTGTTGGTTGAAGGAAGAGAGGAGTAATGAAAAAATAATGAATAAACAGTGGCTTTGTTTGTTTCGGAATGCATTGTTGGGTTTGTTGGTTTTTGTTCTTCTGTGATTCAGAAACAGAAAAAGTTTAAGAAATAATCACGTCGGTCGTTGTTGTTTCAAGGTGACGTTTTTACTAGGTTCATAAAAATTCTAAACTAACGATTGTTGAACTATCAGGATGTTTTTTTGGATACCGAGTTCAAGACGCAAACACGCCTATTGTACGTTAATTTGCGTTGAAACATTTTTTTGCAGGGTTTCATAGGAAAAACAAAACTTTTCTCGTCAGGCTGTAAAAAGTTCTGCTTGGTCTTCGCATTTTTAATTCGAGCATAGATTCAGTTTGTTAGTTTATTGTGGGTTTGTATTTTTTACGGTAGGTAGTTTCTGAAAATTCAAAACACATAATTGAGATCCCTCATAAACTTCAAATTGGCTCTCAAGCGTGATTACAAATCCACATGAAAAGAATTTTTTTTTGTCAGTCTTACTACATATTGAGGATATATGTAGTGTGTAATAACAGCTGATACATCATGATCATAATAATACAACAGTAGCGAAAAAAGATATGGGCATTGCTAAATAGCGTGATGCGGCTCATATTCACCCCTTGCTGCATGTAATCTCTGTGAGCACAACGGCTGTTGGCCACAGCATCGATGCTGAAAAGCTTTTCGTCGGAGAACAGGATTATCATTTTTTTCCTTCTTCAACAAGGAAAGCAATCGCTTGGAACGAGTCACTCGTAGTTCCTTGACCCGGTCCGTAATCAAGTGGCGATTCACTCTGGCTCTGGAAGATGCATGCAGGTCTTCTTTGATGATTCTCCGCATGGATTTCTCCGAAAGATTGACTTCCTTTGCAAGTTTTCTTAAGGAACGCACCGGGTTCCGAGCAATTTTCGCACGGACCGATTTGATCACGTTCGGCGTGCGTGCAAAGCGCGGACGTCCGCTTCCCGGCTTCCGCTGCCTAGGACCATCCTGCAGGGACTTTTTTATGCGGTAAACTGTTGCCAAATGGCACCCTACCACCTTGGCAATCTCTTTCGGCTTCTTCTGGGCGGGCAACAAACTGGTGATCACTGTTTCCAAACATTTGACGAATTCGCAATAAAACAAATAGAATGTTTGGATGCAGCGCGTGAAAGTAAACATAAACAAATACACTTTCGACAGAAATTAGTCACTAGCTACACGAATTAACCCAACACTCAAGTTTGAACATTTTCGCATTATTTTCTGCCGCACCCTGTAGCTCCCAGATGCGGTTGGTAATCCTGTGAGTTTTTTTTTTCATGCCCACGACTTTGCCCCGCAATCTTCCTTTACGTGCCGTAATGTCGCTGATCCCATGTTCCTTCGCCATTCTTCTCATTGAACGCACTGGATTCGCCCGAATCTTCCTTTTTTTGATGGCTGCGATAACCCGCGGAGTCTGAGCTGACCTCGGACAACCTGTGGCCACCTCCGCGGATCGTTGTTTTTTCTTTTTTCGGTTTAAGATCTTTTTCACGGTCCACCGGGACACTTCCACGGCGATTGAAATGTATTTTTGCTACATTTGCGCGTGGGACAAATCACGAGTACGCTGTCACTTAGTCACGATGCAACTGTCAAACTAAGGAAATCGGCTTCTTTTACTCGCAGCCTACTACACAGAAAAAAAATCTGAATATTCATTGTGATGTAAATATCAGAGCATGTAAAATTGTATGCCCTTCCACATGAAGCAGCAACTTGAATGAAATAGTTGTAATAAAGACGAGCTTTTATATACAACATTATCCGCAATGAATGGAATGTCCCAGAACTTTACACGATTTATAATGTTAATTTGTATGTTTTGTGACGCTTCATTTATGTGCATGATATAGAACAGAAATTCACACTACTTTTTCGAGCTGTGTATGCTATGAATTATAGCTTACGTGCATGCAAAGAAAACCAAGGCATTGAATGCACAGGTGAAAAGAAACCTTACGGTATTCCTTGTTTTTGGCAGGAAGCAGTCAAATGTGGACATAACAGAAAAAAATCAACAGATGTAGTGAAACTGAGGATCGTGAGCGTTGTCGGTTGATACCT
This sequence comes from Aedes koreicus, assembly GCA_024533555.2. Taxonomy (NCBI): domain Eukaryota; kingdom Metazoa; phylum Arthropoda; class Insecta; order Diptera; family Culicidae; genus Aedes; species Aedes koreicus. The sequence goes on along the minus strand of JAHHFK020004744.1, from coordinate 109,629 downwards.
TCCGAGCATTTCTTGAATGATCTAAGACCATTAGACCAAGAAATCGTATTATGTTTCGTGCTTATAGACACCGGATAGTAAGTTAAAGCAGAACGCAACAGTCAAAGAACTTTCGGTGTCGTTTTAATTGTTATCATCGCGCATATTTTCTGGCCCTTGTTTACTTTCCAGTTGGAAATAATTATGAAGGCAGCGGAATTTCAGTGGATTTGGTTATCGTAAGTCTTTATATTAGTGAAAGAATAATATATTTGTTGTTGGAATATCACATAATGCATCAGTTGAAAGTATAAAACAATTTTTTTTTTATTTTGCTTTTGATTTAAAGAAACCGCCAAAATCGTCAGGCCTTTGGAGTACGAGCGAGGAGCAATCTCACAGTGAAAATGGCTTAACTGTTCAAGAAATTGCTAGCAGAATATGCCAAAGCAAAACGGTCGTACATTTTTTTTTTATATTGGTCAAAAATATGGTACGATAAAAGATCGGTGAGACCGTCTTCAGTTTCAGAAGGGGTAAAGAGGGAAATAAAGCGCATGGCTGTCAACCAAAAACCTCCTTCAGCCGAAATCAAACGGGAATTAGACGTTCCTGTATCCAAGCGCCGAATTCAGTAATTATTGTGCGTTGACAAACACATCAAGTATGGTAAAAGCGTCCGTGTACCGTGTACCCTAATTACCACGGCATAAGAGAGCAAGATTAGACTTTGTTGAAGAACATCAATTTTGGTAGGATGAGTGAAAATGAGATTCAGCGGTGAAAAAAGTCGAATCTCGATGGACCACTCAATGGATCTTCCAATTGCCGGCAAGATGCAAGACGTGGCAAACCACAAAGTGAATGCAGGAATTTTGGCAAGGGCAGTGTTATGATCTGGGCAGCGTTCTCTCTTGCTGGAAAGTCACCGGTATGTTTCATTTCAACGAAAATGAACTCAGAGAAATATCTTCAGCTATTGGAAGAGTGTTGATTCTATTTGTTGACACCGTTATAAACGTTAACATGATTTTCCCAGCAGGATAGTGCAGCATGTCACTCCGCATGTAGGACCAAATCTTTTCTTGAGAGCAGTGTTGTTCCTCTTCTTGAGTGGCTTGCTTGCAGTCCAGATCTAAACATGTTTGGGGATTGTTGTCGACCAGAATTTGCAAACATGGACGTAAATCTGAAACTCTTCTCAAGCTCCGAAATACGATTGTTGAAGAATGGAATAAATTAAACAAGGATTTACATCAATCCTACATTAATTCCATGCCAAAACGAATGATGGATTTGAATCAGAACAGAGGAAAATTATTAAAATTTGCTTAGTGTTCCAATAAATGAAGATTCTTTCCAAAATCGAACTTTGTCCTTATATTTATTTCCCATGAAAAAAAAACAAAAAATAGTTCAATTATACAAAAAAGAACCGTAAAATAAACACAGGTTTTTGTCTTGTATGTAAGTAATTTTATATGTAAAGTAAAAATAAAAAGTTATTTGAACTCATAGCATTAATTAAAATAATAATAATCACCATTTATTGTTATTGTTCCCTTCTACCTCTTTCGCGCTGTGTAGTCACAAATTGTTGGCCATAGCATAAGTTGATGTGCCAGCTAAAAACAAACTTTATTTTTGCTGAGAAATTTGGGCGAATACTTTTTGCAATTTTTTTATAATTGCTGTTGCCAGTCCGTTTCCTCTCAATCAAGACAACAAACTTGTACAAAAAAAGGCTCGAAAAACGCATACCTTCTTTGTTAATGTCGCACAAAGATCTCTTAATATTTTGTTCAAATTTGACAAGCTGTCACCTCAGTCGAGAAGTGGTGACGCACCCAAAAAAAGGGAAAATAGGGTATGTGTCCTTTGACTCAGCCTAATATGCAACAATCGATTACATTTTTTACTATAACTCGTAAAGTATTTGAGATGGAAGCGATATTTAACTAGTTATACACTTGCTTAGATATGTTCAATATGCCATTTGGTAGTATGTATCACGAAAAGTTACACAACTCTTTTTATCAAGTCAGAAACTTTCGAGGGATATGGATGTAATGTCGGTCTATAAGCGCCAAATTGGGTCTATTCATGGTTGCAAGTTCGTCCCATTCGACAGATTTGTTATTAAATATTGTCTTCGTACAATTTTTTTCTGATTTTCTGATTCAATGCGTTTCCAGTGGTATGCGCTCAACCCAACAAACAATTTCATAAATCAATCTATACTAAAACTGCTAAGAAACACTTAAGTGATTTTCACATATGATTTAGCGAACATTTGATAATCAAAACATTATAATTCACTCTACACAGATTTTGTTCCTTTAGTTTGTGTTAAGATGACGCATATGGAAAACTTTCAATCGAAACTCAGACATTTTTATTGTAAATTTTACCAATAACAACATTTTTACTACGCTTTCCATATAACAGGCCATAGTTGGGAACGTGGAAAAAAATATGTTCCTAACATTGAGTCTATGGTTTTCTTGTTAAATCATTGTTATTTTACCTATGTGACCTGTTAGTTTATAACGTGTGACTATTTTCTGTACATCTTGGCTGTATTATTCGGTTTATAGGTTCAATTTCTGCAAATGAAGATCATTCGAAGATCGTGTAGATAATCTGTTCAGATTAACCAGTATAGTCATATTGTCTAAAAAGTTGAGGAAATCGAAAATTACGCGGAAGTGAGCAACTATTGATTGATTAATAATGTCTCAACTGCTTTGAAATAAATCGGTCATCCTGATAGGAATATAATTTTGTTGATTATCGGCGAATTAATGACATTTTTGGTACATAGGCCGAATGAAAGAGCTAGGCTGACATTACATCCCGTTACCCTACATTATTTAAATCCACCAAATTACCCGCAGTGTGGTCCTATATTGGACCATCATGGATTGGAAACTCAAAAAAAAAAAAAACATTTAAAACAGCCAACAAATACAACAACTATGGTTTGTCGGTAAAACAAAATGGCTACTGAAGGGGACGTGCACACTTTGTGCGACAAATGATGGCATGCGTTCTGCAAAAGGAGTAGAAATTTATACAGAATGAAGGGTAATCTTTTTTTTTTTAAATTGAGTTGAAGAATATTAAAAAACCTTTCTTTTGAGTATTCAACTTCATTTCTATGTCAAATCAGTCACGAGATACAATTAATGTTCTGTGTTCTGTGTTTAAATAATGCTGTGTGCAGCATATATTCCACCCAGCTTAATGAACACTGATTCCGCCGAAAGCAATACAAACTTATATAAGTTTCTACAATTATTTCTAGGGCTGGCAGGAACCCACCAGACCTGTTTGGGTGCAGGCCGCATATTGCACAGAATTAAATTTTTTGGTTAGTCAAACATGATTCTGCCCTACAACGGACACAGAAAATCAAACTGGTTTGAACTTTGCCAGCCAAAACGATTTGTCAGACTCATTTACACTCTGTCAAATAATGCAAGAATTCGATCAATGGAGGAATACAGGTAACGCAAAAGTGAGGTTAAACGTCGTAGATGGCGCTCGTTAAAAATGGTTTTTCGAGCTGTATAAGCAAAGTAATTGGCGATAAAAAGATACGATAAAGACGATAATGACAATACTGACCAATTCCATACAGTTTGAAAAATAGTTAGAAAGTTATTATCAATTTTAGTATTAGATACTACGATGTTTAACGTCACTTTAGTTTTACTTGGATTTCTCAATTGCGTGGATTAAGTATTATTCAAACATGTTTGAGTGTGTGTGTGTAGGCTCCACTAATGCTCATTAATGTATTCAAAGCCAGGTTATGTCTGGCTTCCTAATGAATCTGCGATTAGAAGGTTCTGTGATTCAATTTGACGGTGAACCACACTCTTAAAAATAATGAATATTACGAGCGATGTAATCCTTGTTGCATGTAAAAACTTTGAGAAACAAACATAAATTTAACTCAATTGTATACTTTATTTGATGTGATGTTAAGCCCTGATTTGAAACCCAAAATAATCTGTCACACTCAAAATCACGTTCCGAATTCTACATTTACAATAGCTTCTAAAATATATTTTGTTAGCTCATATCTAAATTCATAAAGCGTTGAAAATTTGCCACTTGATTAGGATATAAAAACCTTAAATTTACATGATCGTTATCCTTGGTGTTAAATAACACCCGACATATTTTTAACGCAGTCGGTTCCACGCGTCACGACAGGACACAAGTTCAAATTCGCTATCTTCCATGATAGATTATAAAACGATTGCTTCATGCTACATAAAATGCATAACAATTCGAACTTCATAACGTAAAATGTAATGCTCGAAAATTAAAGCTGCAGTGTTATATTAAGAAAGAAAGGTTTTTTTTTTTTTTTTTTTTTTTTTTTTTTCCGCGGCGGCGCCGCCCCCCCACTTTTTTTTTTCTTTTATTTTTTTTTTTTTTTTTCTCCCCCCCCCCCCCCCCCCCCCCCCCCCAGAGACCAAAAGAACCCCCCCGGATAAGATTTTGCTAATTTTTTGCATGGCCTCCCTGGGGTTTGGGGTTTTTTTTTTTTTTTAATTTTATTACCGCATCTTGAATTTTTCGGACAGCTATTTGAACTAGATCCTTGGGATCAAAAATGGCAGAACATTTATATTTTCATATACAATAGTAGCTTTTATTGGGGGATGTAGCTTATCGAAACTTCCGGTCCGCCTCTAAGTATATTGCTATGAGGTACCAGGTGGTTATCCACCGATTGCCTGTCGATCTGCCAAATTTGGAAGACGTCTGAATTGAGTTATCTCAAATTATAATATTCCGCCCACTATATCACAAAAACATTGCGATTGGTTGATCGGATTGGAGATAATGAAATCATTGGGTATAGGACCAAGTATCCTCCGGGTGGTGCTAAAACGATAAGCTTGGAAATCAATAGAAGCATAAAGCTGCCAAAAGGCACGAATGGCTTCGAAGGATTCTAGTTTCACCAAATCCATCAGTCGTGGCTTTAGATGTATGAGCATAGATTGCTCAACTTGCTTGATGCAGTTATTGATTCCAGTAGTTAAATAGTTTATGCAATGTTGAGTTCTTACTTGGAAATGCAGGACGTCTGAATCTATTGGTCAATTTGTTTTCGTAATTTTTCGGTGTTAGATACGGAACTGACCAAAACAGGTTTTAAAGTGTGCCTGAATGTGTCCGCGAGTGTTAACGTAATGTTTAAGTGAAAAATTTGATTTCCTGCCGAAAAAACTGACACAACCGGAGTTTTTTTTTTCTTCTTCTTTTTCATTCTATCGTTCAGTAGATTGGGCTTTTCCATGTAGTTATTCCTTTTTTTTTTTTTTTTTTTTTTTTTTTTTTTTTTTTTTAAGAATTTTCAGCTTTATTTCATGTTAGTTAAGTGGAATATGTAAGTTACAAGTTCAAGTGCAAGTTCAAGCTGGAAGGGGGGCGGCCCTGACATTTCCAAATGCTGCACGTAGTCAAATATATAGCATTTGGCTTCTATAATTAAATGTGATGGGATTGGGTTAACGCGTGGTGACTCGGGAATGATCATTTTGAACGGCCGCAGTGAGAATATCACCATGAATATCTTGCATGCGCGTCCCTTGTTCCCAATCATTAATGCCTTCTCTCTTTTCTATTTCATGTCCTCATACACTCTTCCCTATGCAATGAACGCGAGCAATGCCATATGGGAATCATTTAAATAAGCCGGATACCTTGGTGGAAGCGGAATGCTAATCAGTCAGACCCCGCAAAGGATTTTTCGACAATTGAGAGGTGGTAAGTGCTCTCAAAACGCGGAGCGAAACAGGTAATTTTTATCCATTTTGTCCCTATATCACTTTATTATGAACCTACATCAAACATAATTTAATCTTATTATGAATTATATATATATATATATATATATATATATATATATATATATATATATATATATATATATATATATATATATATATATATATATATATATATATATATATATATATATATATATATATATAATATCACATCACTTATCAAGGTGAGTCCTGATCCATCGAGCCCTACCCTACTAACATAGAAAACCCTCCTGTGACCTTTGTGGGTGTGCAGAGGTAAGCACGGTCCCTAAACAGCAAAGGTCACACTAACTTTCCTTCCCTGTTCCCACCTGATTGCAAGGACGTGGCCGGCGCCGTTATTGATTATTAAAGAAATTGAGTCACTGAAACGTGTACAGTGAGAATGGTCGGTTAATCCCAGCCCCATTCAATTGATTCATTGTGCAATTTCACTGACTCTGATCAATCACGGAATAGCAACCATTGATACGTGCAGTCAGTCAAGCTAAAGGGTCTGTTTAATAATATTTAGTTATATCAGCTATTAATGATATGACGGGCCACCAATCCGAGGAGTAGTCCGGTTTGTTTAGTCTCTATTTGCAGGATCACCACTTGTAAAGGAGCATGCCGTCGCTCAGGAAAATATTCACTGGAAAAAATATCACCTGTGCAGCCGAAGGAACCAGAAAGGGAATCGCCAGCCAACGAAACATGAAAGCATCCGATTCAGACCTTTTGCAGTTGTTTCGTCAATTTGTGTCTACATATTTTATTTTTATTATTATTATTATGTCTTTCCAGGGAAGCATTTGGATGTGATGAAGTGTTGGGTTTGGATGTATAAGGGAAGGGTTGTACAGAGAATTTGTTGGCCAATACAGGGCACCTTCCACGCTGCCATCTGGTTGTTGAGAGAGACATTTAATGAGAAAAGTTCATGTAATGTTACTAATAATCCAAAATCTAAAAGGTACAAATATGGACATTAGTCCACTCTCAAAAGTTTGAAATATTTTCAAGAGGTCGGAATAAAATCTTCATTATAATGGCCAATTGAGCGCAATACCAATTACTATTAGTTAGTTGTTTTCACACGGGTTTTCTTATAACGTTTTAAGCATTTGTACTTCATTAAGGCATAAAAAATAGATAATTAATGTACCAGAAACTGGACGGACACTTGTGCCTACCCAGTGGAGGACCCGGATACGACCACCCATGTGAGTCTAGAGTATCGCACGAGCTGACGAGTGCAACGGGAAGGACTATAGGTGTATAGACCTGGGGGTGAGTCCCCGGATACGCAATCTTAGCAGGAAAGCACGGACTATACACTGAACAATTACAATTTTATTATTTTTTTTTTGCTCCCTATTTTTTTTTTCTCCATTAGTTTATTTTTTTTATTTTAAAAATAAAAAACCAACCAAAAAATCCAACCCACCCCCCCCCTCTTTTCCCCCACACACCAACAAAAAACATAAAATTTTTTTTAATTAACTACTTATTATTAATAATTACTCCCCCCCCCCCACAACCACACAACAAAAATAGAATTCCCCTCCTTTCTAAAACCCCCCTCCACAAACAAATAAAAATAATTTTTTTTTTTTTTTTTTTTTTTCTTTATTACTTTCAGCCATCTTCTGGTTTACCACTGTCTGGAGGCCCTCCACCCTACATATACACTCATCATCATATGAGCCGGGACCAACATGTCCCGCCAGACATGTCGAATCGTTCTTAAATCAATGTCAGGCTTATTATAAGTCGGTGTGTATAGATGATCATTTTATATCGAAGATAGCCAAAAAACAAATTCCCCTCTCGTAGGTCAAATTTGTCACCTTGTCGACGGCTTATCTCATGCTATAAACACGCATGTGAGATCAAAAAATTGACCAGTAGTGAAAGTATCACATATTCTAGTCATTTTTTCACTGCCACGTCGTAGAACGTTTATATAAAGGCACTAGGATCAGGTGTGATACAGGCAGGTTATGCCACAATTCACTCTTAGACTTCATACTTTCATAAAACTACACTTTTCATTTTTGTGGCAACCTATGTTGTTGTTTATCCATTAGTTTTATGGAATAAATAACCAAAATACCTGCTTTGCTAATGGTATAGTAAATAAATGTAATTGCAACATCTTCGAAAAGGGTGACGGAAAAATCACTCGCGCATATCAGTTTAACTGCTTTTCTGTATGGCAACAAAGTGTCGCATATAGTGCGCTGTGTAGCATATCAGATGCGGTGTACAGCGCACTAGATGCGCCACATTTCAATCTTACAGAACGGGAGTAAAATCGTTTGGCGCTAGTGGGTTATCCGGTTTTCAGTTGCGACGATAATAACAAAACATTGAAACAGTTTGTTGGTTATTTTGTTAATCCAACCGTTGTTTACGTCGTACTGGTAAAATGACAAAATTGAGTATGAAACCCGGCGACAATGATGGCAAATTTTCCTTCAGTCAATTATGTAGGATGATTATTTTTGAAAGTGATTAGCAGGGGTTGACATTTCAGGCAAGGTGGCAAAATCCGTAAAATTTCTGTAGAAAATGACTCAACTCCGTATTTTTCCTTAAGAAAAATAAGAATTCCGTAGAATTTCCGTATTTCTGAGAATTTTATTTATTGATTGCCGTAGAGCTTTGGGGAATGGCGTAGATCTGGTATCGATGTTCGGTGCATCTACACTGAGCGAAATAAACTTTTGATATTCATAAGATTGCATTATGATTATTCGCTATAATAAATCAGTATGAATTTCATAAATTTGTCTTATGAAAGATAATGATGTTGAAACAATAAAAATATGGAGCAACCTGGATTCGAACCTTGAACGTTGAGGTTATGGGTCCAGTGACGTGCCCACTAGTATATATCAACACATGTATTTAGGAAAGCTTAAAGGCGTTGAAGAACAACGTCGTGTGAAACCAAATCCATTCATTAGTCAGCCTTATATAATTCCAAAGCATCGTTCATAAGTTGAACCTTATGAAATTCTTAAGTTTTTTGCCCGAGTGTACTACTCTGGACATTGAAGAAGTATCGCTAAAGATGTCCAAAAGTCCTATGTAAAAATAAGAGGTTATCTTTCTCTTGCCAGTCAAACTTCGAATAAACATCATCCTTTAATTGGATTATAGTGATACATAATCATACAACTTCCGAATGCATATACCACTACGATAATCATTCAAATTTCTGCGAATGTTTTCGTTCGTTGCAGTTTTGGATTTTTCTTCCATCATACAACAAACCGCTTTTAAATAAAAATTTAATTTGAATTTTTTCGAAGCATTCTAAGATTTTCGTCCTATGAGCCTGTGCATGCTGCTATAATTGTTTTGTCTTTTTGACTTTTACTGTGAGCCGTGTTTTGGTGTTGTCTCACTCACTCTCACAAGACGCTTGTAAACATGGCTCACAGTAAAAGTCAAATGTTTTATAGCGTGCACAGGCTCATACTTTTACATGGGAGCTGTCAGATGGGTCAGACACTCGGTGTCTTCTTTTTCTTTTCTTTTTCACTTGGATTCATTTATAGGTACTCACTGACTAACCGGCTTGAATTTTTCACATCGGAGTAAAATGGTTTGTGGATAACTCTAGACAAAATGGTCAAAAGGTCGAAAGTAAATATTGTAAACAAAGACTTAAAACATAAATTTCCTGAAAATAACAGGTGGTTAACATCTATATCCACTACCTACGGGAAGGTAATAACTCCTTGTATCTGTTTCTGGTGCTATTTTGTTTGTGGAAGCAAGCAGACCCCAGAAAAATACGCTAGACGTCATTGTTTACAAATGTTACTTTCGACCTTTTGACTATTTTGTCTAGAACTGTTATTCTTATCCTCACCAGAATTGCGTAAACAAGTGGAAATTTTATCTGTAACGCATAACTGACTGAAATTAAAAGAAAATTACCATGTTTTTTCATCAATGTACTCAACAGTCACTCAAAAGCCAATGAATTGTAGCCTGTGTGCTTCATTTTGCATTATATATGCTGCTAAAACCCCGTTCACATTACAAACTATATTACGTGATATAAAGTATTTTGATATTAAATGTCATGCACATTATTTTCAGTGAAAACTAGATACATAGATGCTGATATCAAGATAGACTATATCACGTAATATAAGTTGTAGTGTGAACGGGGTGTAAGATGTCCTACCAATTAACCGATGGCGAAACTCTGAGTTCTAGCTTTTTTTTTTTGCAGATGGCAACCCCATCCGTGGGAGTAAAGTAGATGTCTCAATATAAGAAACCCCATAAATTCATCAAGTTCTCAAATCTACGAAGAAAGACCAAAATTCCTCGGGATTCCCTGCTTCAAAAATTGAAGTCATAAATTTTTATTTCAATTAAAAAACAAATAATCTGAATGCATATTCAGATTAAGTACCACAAAGTCCACGCAAGTACCACTGCATGCAGAATCGATTGCTATTGTTAATTTTTAATAAAGCAACTGAACGTCAAACTTTTGCCAAAGGTTTTAATGGTTCATTTTAGACCACTGACAACAAATAGGAAATCAAAAACATTCATGAAATTGTAAAACAAAGACTTAGAATCCTGTTTCGAACGTTGCAGAAGTACGGGGATATATCTAGCATTTTCTAGAAATAGACTATAGCCTCGTTGGTAAACAATGACTTCTTTTAATGATTTCTAGCAATTTAAGGTCACGAATTACTATAACCATTGAGCAGAGGAAAACTTTTCCCATCCGATGATCATGTTGGTTTGGGTGGGAAGGTCTTGAAATACAAGACATTACTGAAAGAACTAATTGTTTACAAAGTCAGATAACCCCCCGTAGTCTAAGCTTCGAGAAATCACTTGAACGCTGTCTTATGGGCTTTCTGAGCTTAATAATTTACGGTATTGTCAAACAATATTGCCAAATATCTCAGGTTTGTTATTTTCTCGATCTCTCTAGGCATATAGTATCATTGACCTTATCAACTATTTCTTCTCTCTAGACATTTCATGCTTATTGTTTACCATTGTTGCATTAGTATGATTGTGTGCTCTTCTTGTACGAAAAACTGTCGTATGATCACCGTTCGTACCTGCGCCCTGCCAACTAAGCTAAGGGAGATACAATATTCTCTTTGCAAAATAAATTCACGCATTGATTGACACGAAAAGCTTTCCTCGACAACAACGGAAACATCGAGAACCAGCATTTTTTTCGTCACATGTCCAACCAATCCTACGATAATCATAGTGCCCCTCTCGTATTTTTTTAATAACCACAATCCATCCCATCGTTGAGAAATTAAACCGTTTTCCTCGATCAGATCTGCATTTGCACTGCGTGTGCCAAACTTTGGACCATGTTTTGCCCGAATCACGCAAACATTCCATCACGAATCGATCTTCACACATGCCGCCATCCCTTCGCCGCACGCTTATCTAACTCACGCCACAATCACTAGCTAAATAGACACACTCGGTACTACATCTCTATAACATAAACAAGATTCGAAAGGAAAAAAAAATAACACTTACAGTGAATCTAGCTCTCTCTTCCATGACTTCATAGCCGATGATCGGTATTCGAACGGCGACATTGTTGTTATTATTGTTGATGTTTGCGTACTTGTCGGCCCTGCCCAGCTCGGTTCCGATATCCGATGGCCGCCGGCTACTTTCGTACATCCTCTGACGGTTGCCACCGCCAGTAGTGCTGGTAATAATTGCACTGCCCTGGCTAAACGGTGCCGGAGGCTGATGGGTACTCTTGACGGCCAACGTCCGGAGGCAAACTTCGGATTTGGCACCCAGGTACAAGTTGTTCGTATCCACGGCGTCACTCGTCGTGGTCCCACCGGGGGAAGCAACACTGTGAAGATCACTTTCGGACTTGGTGAACCGTAACGATGACGATGATGATGAGTGGGTGGTGCTGCGTTTCTGCAAACTTGGATAGGAAACAGAGCGTTTCTTGTGATTCAGCCCTGCTCCTCCTACAGACGTCGTCGTAGATGATATGCTGACAGTGCTTGAATTTCTCCACTTTTCGTTTTTACTATGCTGGTGATGATGATGATGGTGATGACTATTATGGTGATGGCCACCAGTAGCGCTAGCACCAACACTACTGACAGTGCCACTGACGACGATGCCTGTTGGACCTCCGCCGAAGCTTCGACTTTTGTTGATAAAGTGATGTTGCTTCTGCTGGGTAGATGATAATTTGTTCCTGTCCCGTTTCTGTATCGCACGAAGTGACATCTTCGGTCCCTGTCGAACTTGACGACTAGCGGACACTTATACACTCAGTACACTGTTGCAAATGACCGAACAGAACCGATTCTTGTTAGATGATACACTCGGCACTTTCTTTCGCTTGTCGTGATAGATTGAATCGTAGTTAGTAGCACACCGTCAGCTGCAAAGTATGATGATAGAAACCTTGTAGATAGTGCTTTGCCGTCGTAAGCCAATTTGTGTTTGGCAAATGCTAAGCCTGTTTCTTTGTCCACCACTGCTAACTGGACAGAGTAAGTCGCATGAGTATTTCCTATGCTAGAGTCCACCACACGTATGAGGGCGCACTGCTTATTCGATTGTAACAATTCCAGTATCTATAGCTCTACTATGACTGGCTGGAAATTTTTCGGTGCACAAACGAGAAAGCAAAATAAGATAGGCTGACTGACTGACTGAATGAAGCACCTAGGTAGGTGGTGTACCTACCAGCTAAGTAACCCAACGAGGAGGCTTACATGACTTTCGAGTTTCGAATGTTCGAATGCATTGCATCTATGTATAGTTGTGAGCGAGGCTCAGCAAATCGAACGGAAAACCAAAACGAAACAAGCAATAAACATCTGTAGACTGCTGTAGGAACTACCACGGTCTACATGTACGGTTTGCTTTGTGGAAGTGCTGGTGGCTGATGAGTCTGCCTCTGTTTGGAATGGGGCGCGTATTGAATGTTTTCATTCGTTGCCATGTAGAAGAGAGCAACACGAACAGGGTCAGCCTCTGTAGTTGTGAAGACGGCGTTTTAAATGCGAACACAGTGTTGTTATATCACACACCACAAGAAGAAGGTTAATTCAAGCACAGATGAGATTGCATAGGAGTGGGTTTGTTTGAATGGAATGAACTCGCGGCTAATCATGAATAGGTGTGGAAAACCGGGATGCCAGATGTATTTAGCAGTAAATTTTTCTTCGATAATATTCATTAGAGTGGGGGATTTGGAAAAATTAAAAACAATATTAAGGTTCTTTGTGCCAATAATGGATCTTATTGACCATGTGTCTATAAATCGAAAAGCATAAAAGAGATGGTACAATGGCACAATTTGATCGTAAAAAAAGTGTATCATTGGTTAAGAAATGAACTTGTTGGGTTTAATTTCATCGAATTTCACAGAGATTTTCACAATACGTTTGCATGCGTTTATTGGAAAGTTTGAAATTTTTGAAGTTTGAAGTTTGAATGTTGGAAAGTTTGAAATTTTTTGATAATTCTGAACAAAGTATAATAATTATACTTACAAATTATTTCTGTACAATAACTCTTCATAAAACGACTTCTTCGACTGTTAAATTAGTGTGGTTGGATCTAAAACTGATCATGATTTAACCTATTTTATGTCGTCAAAATACAATGTCGAGAATTTCATCATGTTTAAGTATCTTGTGGTACGTGATAAGACTTAAGAATTAATCTGGTTTCCATTGTGGTGGCATTGGGTCGGACCAAGGGGTTCTACAACAGTGAACCAATTTCAAATCGCTAGTTGCATATTGATTGTTGCTATAACCTTGGCAAATTATTGCCAGACTTTTGGTTCAAATGCCAAAAGTCCACACAAAGGCAAAAGGAGCATAAACTAATCTTTCTAGCATCTAAATAAAATACAAATCTAGCATCTAAATCATTAAATAAAAATTATCACATTATTTACCTCAATATGGAAACGTTTGGTACGGGAGGTCCACGCTTTCTTCCTACCCTTGATTCGAAGTAGTAGAGCGATTTCAGACACTCTTTCTGGAATCGCTCTATTTCTTGGAATCCTCTCTGCGGTATATGCTACGCAGTTGGCCTGGACGGTCACAAGAAAAATGATGTTTTCAAGAAGACGTCATTTTCCAGGATGATTTCAAGAATTGGCTGCGTTAGTGTGAGTTTAGATTAGATTTATTCGATAAAACCTAAAGCATGATCGAGCACCAGCGAATGCAATTCTGTTATTGCTGGAGCAGGCGGAAATTAGAACCGAGAATCAACTGATGATGCTTGGGACTCTTCAATGTATAACAATTGGTGATCCTAAACTAAGGCCATACTTGCACCGGCATCGCCCGAATGCAGGCCAAATCAAGAAAGGTAGGAATTTGCTGACGTATACTCACATTATTGGAAGCCGAGAACTCCTCTGCATTTACACAATAAATCACTGGAATGTGTATAAATGGGTTGGTTGGCAAAAGGGTTCGTTTTGGTAAACGATACGCTAAGTTCTTGTTTATCAAGGTTTTCAGATTATACCCCATTATGTTGGTTTAAAGGAAATGCACAAAAATGTATTTATATATAAGCACCGCTTCAAACCAACAGTAAGGATGCTATTGTGCCCACTAACAAAGTGTGGTTGTGGTTTACATAATTGAACCGGTCTGGGATGCACGTGTCACAAATCAGTATGGAAGCCCTGGACCCTCCTAGCTCTGTCTGTCTGTCTGTCTGTCTGTCTGTCTGTCTGTCTGTCTGTCTGTCTGTCTGTCTGTCTGTCTGTCTGTCTGTCTGTCTGTCTGGAAGGGGGGCTCTCATACACATAAAACACAAATTTCTGCATAACTTGAGAACTAATCAAGCAAAGCAAACCAAATTTAGCATCTGGGAGTTTTTGGAGGCAAGAAAGGGGAGGCTCTCATAGAAATGAAACAGAATTTTCTGCATAACTTAAGAACAAATCTAGCAAATGGAACCAAATTTAGCATGTGGAAATATTGGAGGCAAAAAAGTGGTTCGAGACCCCTCCTCTCTCTGGTAGGAGGGGGGGGGGGGGTTCTCATACAAATGAAACACAAATTAAACCAAACATGAGAATTATCCCTACTGTTATGAAAATTTGTATGCAGGAGGTTTTGGGGCCGTGGTAGGTTCTAATGATGGTTCGAAACTCCTCCCCCGTCTAGAACCCCCCTTCCAGACGGGGGGGGGGGTCTCCCATACAAATGAAACACAAATTTCTGCATAACTCGAGAACTAATCAAACAAATAGTACCAAATTTGGCATGTGGTCGTTTTTGAAGATAAGAAATGTTTCTATGGTGGTTTGAGACCCCTTCCCTCTTTGAAAGGAGGGGCTCTCATACAAATGAAACACAAATTTCAACCAACCATGAGAATTATCCCTACTGTTACGAAAATTTGTATTAAGGAGTTTTTGGGACCGGAGAAGGTTTTTATGATGGATCAAGAATGAACTCTTATAAAAATGAAACAGAAATGTCAACCAAACATGCGAATTATCTAGGCAACTAAGACACAAAATGTGTATTTCTCGGGTAAGCAGCATGTTTTGATAGAAGTATGAATCCCTTCTTAGTCAAGAATGGGGGATGCTTGAGTTACTCTCAGTGCTACATTATGCACAAGAAGTTAATCTAAGGTTATGCAAGAGAAAATTACGTTCAAATTGACAGGATACGGCGTAGTTTGAAGATAAATGTTTTGTCTATGAAATGCAGAAAGAAAAACCATGGTAGGAACTAACGATCCTAGGGTTAAATTAAAAACACACTCCTACGTATTATTTTGCAGAAATTACACACATTAGAAAACAAACATATTTTAATAAAACTCATTCCTAAAAAAACATAAAAGCGGCAATTCTATTAAATTTTCATTCATTTAATTGCAAGCGTAGCAGGGCTCGCACCGGGCTCAACTAGTTGAATATAAACTGACTAATTTTATGATACATTCGACATTCCAGTTAGGTTGGAGCACTACTTCAGCAGTGGACCTATTTCCGTCAATCATTGCTCAATATTCCAGATATATCCAGGTTCTATGAGACAAGTTCTTTCTGGATATTTCAGAACAATTTTCAATTACTTTTTCGGGTGAAAGTTCACCTAAAGTTTGACGTAGATGTTTAGTGCCGATTTTTTTAGTATATAAAGTAACAGAGCTCAAATTTCGTTCGAATTGCAGTGGAAAGCCAAAGAAAAAGTCGATGAAGAGAATCGATCAACAAGGATAGGCTATTTTTCGGTGTTTTTTTTTTTTTTTTGAGAAAATCGTTCTTATCTGTGTACTAGGTTAAGTTGTTTGGAATTATTTAATCTAATCATCGGAGTCATCGGATGAGTGCTGTCAATAGTCATCTCGACTCAGTTGGATTAATTTGTCGATAACTCGTTTTAGATGCTGAATTTCTTAAAATGGTGAAATTATAGCTCTTGACTAATTCTACAACTTTGTCTAACATGGTTGTGTTAGGCATTTGTGACATCAACATTTGTGCATTGTTCTAACTGTAATTACGAAAGTGTTATGTTCACTGTACTATTCAAATGATATTCAATGGTGAACGTTGAAATAATCCAAGCGATTCAGATCTGGTGAACTGGGAGGCCATTCATTCTTGTCCAAAAAGTCGATCAAATTTTCTCGGCACCAGCCTCGAACGAGATTTGCTGGTGGTCCTGCTGAAACACATAGTGATCATCTCCAAACACCTCTTGTACATATGGCTTGACAACTTTCTCCAAAACTTCCGTTTTATAATATACGGCATTCACTTTAACGCCTATTTCGATGAAAACCAGTGGTAATTTGCCTCGCTTGCAAATTCCTCCCCAAACCATCACTGACGCAGCACTTTGGAACCGTGGAATATTCCTATCACTCTCTGGAACAGTTCTCGAAGAGAGAGCCTACAATCTGTCGTTCTGGACATTGTGGGATTGTTGCAGGACGAATAACTTTTCGTTGGAAAAGATAAATTCTTCCCCACCGTGCCGCAACAAAAGCAGACTTGCTCTTTGGAGTCGTTTTTGCTTGAAAGGTTCCGAAACTCCGTGAACCTTACGTTTCTTGAAAGCTTGGAATCCGAGGTCATTTTGCAGTATATTGTGCATTGACGATCTCGAAACATTCAGATCTGGGGCCAGTTTACGTACAGAGCGCTGTGATTTTCGTCTAATCCGTTACCTGACCACTTTAACAACTCGAAACTCCTTCATCGCTTTTAAAAGATGAACACCGAATGAAAACAATCGGATATAACCTAAAAGCGTTTGTATAAACATAGTGCAAAACTACACCAACACATACGTGAAGCATGTTGAGAAGTTGCCCGACACCAATGCAAGGAAAAAGTGTATGAGAATATATTGCACACGGTGTAAGAAAAGTTCGGTAAGCTTTTTTCTCGCAAAGAATCTGCCCAGTTTTGCTGTACGAGGACATTCCTCCTATACGATGATGTCATGATTTTTGGCTGGCAGTTATTTTTTACAACTGATAAGCACTTTTCAATTATTGCTTCAAGATTAATTACCTTGAATCAGCTCATTGCACTTTCATTTCCAGCCAGCACAACGTATGTATGTACACGACCGTGATCGTGCGTGTGTGTGTGTTCGAATTTGTGTATATGTTAATCCCCTTCCTACTTGTTATTAACCCCTTTCCTCCTGGCTATTAACCCCCTTCCTCCTGGTTATTTACATTTATTAAATAAGCTAGTCAAAAACTGAAGTTTCATCCTCATCGCATCGATAATTGTCGCAACAATGACGATTTGAGTAGCTCAACGACTTTGCTATCATTACCAACAGAATATCGCTTAGCACTGGAATGTACCTTGTGACGCAAAATCTGCACCAATCGATATTTCTACTCTCGCCAATTTATTGCATTACTTACTGACACTGACCTATTTACCAGAATAAACTGACCGGTACACATGTACGTTACATCATATTGACTAACGTCTAACGGCACATTATATTAATTGTTCTAATGTTCTCTTTTGTTTCCTCCTCCAGGCCCTGGCTGTACAGGTGAAATGCTTCGAAGAAATTATTTCGATCGGTTATTCCGTTTATCGAATTCATGGACTACCCTGGTTCCGCAGTCTTTCCTGGTACTTCCTGGTAACGTCCAACTACTTTTTCTATGGCGAAAATCTGGTTGACTACTTTGGCGTGGCCGTTAATAGAGTGGTAAGTAGTTTTACGCATAGTTCTAAAATATCAATCTTAAAATTTGTTTCCCATTTTCAGGACTCCCTGCGGTTCCTAGTCAAGTACCATCGCTTCCTTTCGTTCTGCTTGTACTGCATCGGATTCGTATGGTTCGTCCTGTCGCTCGTCAAGAAATACTACATGAAACAGTTCAGTCTTTTCGCTTGGACTCACGTGGCCCTGTTGATTGTGGTTACCCAAAGCTATCTGATCATTCAGAACATTTTCGAGGGATTAATCTGGTTCATTGTTCCGGTTTCGATGATCGTCTGTAACGACGTGATGGCGTACATGTTCGGGTTCTTCTTCGGCCGGACACCGCTCATCAAGCTTAGCCCGAAGAAGACCTGGGAGGGCTTCATCGGGGGTGGATTCGCCACCGTACTTTTTGGTCTCCTGTTTTCGTACTATTTCTGCCAGTTCCAGTACTTTGTTTGTCCGATCGAGTACTCCCAAAGCGCCGGTGGAATGACGATCGAATGTGAACCAAGTTATTTATTCCAACCTCAGGAGTACAGCTTTTTACTGGTAGGAAGAGAGTTCAATTAATAGTTGGGTTGGGTGAAAATAATGATATTTTCTTCTTCTTTCAGTTTGGATCTATGAAGTCGATTACTATCTACCCATTCATGCTGCATTCGCTGTCGTTGAGTATCTTTAGTTCCGTCATTGGACCATTTGGAGGATTCTTTGCATCTGGATTCAAGCGAGCATTTAAAATCAAGGTGAGTTGATCGGTCTGAATTTTGATTGTTGGATATGTTGAATACTGGAAATCCATACCGTGAATGCCTATTCACGCGAATATTATAACGAAGGTCTAGTAACACTGCCTGCCGTGAATTGAACATCAGTCATATTGAGATACAAGGAATCAGAACAATCATGTTATGACTCTCAACTGACTAGTCGAACTTATTTCGTTCGATTTCTTCGTTAAATATATAAAGGTTTCCGGTGATCGCTGAAACGAATTCTACGTAGATCAACAAAAATAGTTACGGAAGCCGGAATCATACGCGAGTTTATGGGAGAAAGCTACCGGAGATCAGCCCAACAGAATGGCTGACAAAGGAGTTAAGCGGTACACAGGAGGCTGCTGACAATCTATTCGCAGTCCCTAATAATTTGGAAGCCCCAACGCTTCATGTATAAGATCTTAAGATCCTTTGTATCACTTCAACTAAAGAACAGCAACACCATATTCGGTCCACGCTAGTCTTGGATATCTCGTGAAGATGTGTTGGAGAGGATCTAAAATCCGTGCGTTTAGAGGTAATCATACAATCTACTAGAGCTGCGGCAAGACACGTGAGCTGGAAACAGCTTTCATAGTGATGGCGAAATGCAGAAGCGCGTGATCGGATGGTGGCCGATCAACGAAAGAATGTGCAGGTTGAGGATCAAGGGCCGGTTCTTCAACTACAGCATTATCAACGTGCACAAACCGCAATCCGGAAGCACTGATGATGATAAGGATACTTTGTACGCGTAGAGCATCAAGATTATCATACACTGAAAACAAGCTTGCAGTGAAAACTACCATTTTACCCGACTATGCCTATATTCAAAACTACCATGAAACTTCAGTCAAATTTACTACGTTTATGGTACAGCCTTTTGTACCATTTGTGGTATATTTCACAGACCTCATGTTGATATCAACCCCGCCATGGTTGACTTCAAACGCAGGCATGGTAAAATCAGACGCATTTATAGTCAGGTGAAAATTGTTGGTATTTGCGCTTAATTTAACCCTCGAAATGGTAGTTTATACAGCGGATTTTTCTTCCGTGTAGGAGACTTGAAAGCTCAGGTCAGGACTAGGAGGAGTATTTAGATCGACTATTGGAAAGACTTATTGAATTCGTCGCCTCCAAAAATATGGCCATTGATAGCACCTACTTCCATCACAGCCTCCAGTATAAGTACACCTGAAAATCAACGTGATGGACGCCATTTCTCCGACATAATCGAGGTCAAAACCTATCGTGGCGCTAACATTGACTTGGACCACTACCTGGTGATGGTGAAACTGCGACCAAAATTTTCCGTCGTTAATAACGTACGGTAACGTCGCCCGCCGCGGTAGAATTTCGAACGATTGAAGCAACTGAATATTGCCACAGCCTACGCGCATAGTACCGAAGCAGCGTTGACAGATGATGGTGTGTTCGGCGAGGTCGCTCTAAATGACTGCAGGAGTAATATCAAAGCAGCTATCACCGACGCAGCTTAGCACGTCGTCGGGTATGTGAAACCGAGCCAATGGAACGATTGATCCTCGAGGAATGTAGGGATGCTTTGGAGTAATGTAATGCGGGCAATAATGTTGCAGCTGGCAACCCGGTAGAACGTGGACCGTTATAGACGGAAGCGGCAACAGCAGACCCACCTATTCCGGGAGAAAAAAAAACGTCGACTGGAAGAAGCGGAGTGTGAGGAAATCGAGCTGTACCGCACTCAAGAAACGCGGACGTTCTAGCAGAGGCTCAACATCTCTCACAATGGCTTTGTGCCACGAGCCGCAATGTGCAGGGGTAAGGATGGGGGCATTCTGACGGATGGAGGTGAGGTGCCTGATAGGTGGAAGCAGCACTACGACGAACACCTGAATGGTACAGAGGAAACAGGCGCAAAAGACCAAGACAACGGAAAAAATGACTACGTCAGCACGGCGGAAGATGGGAACGAAGCAGCTCATAAGCTGGTAGAAGTTGAGGCTGCTATCCAACAGCTCAATAATAACAAGGCGGCTGGCAAGGATGATATCGGACATGAACTCTTCAAGATGGGCCCGGAGAAGCTGTCCATCTGTCTGCGTCACCTTATAAGCTATATAATACTATCGTCGGAAATTGGAAACCGAACAGCTACTGGATTAGTGCAAGGGGTTATATGCCCCATCTACAAGAAGAACGACAAGTTGGAGTGTGAGAAATATCGAGTGATCGCAATCCTAAATGCCGCCTACATAGTGCTATTCCAGATCATCTTCCGTCGTCTATCACGAACAGTAAATGAGTTCGTGGGAAGCTATCAGGCCGGTTTCATCGACGGGCGGTCGACAACGGACCAGATCTTCATTGTACGGCAAATCCTCCACAAATGCCGTGAATACCAGGTCCTGTTCATCGATTTTGAGACGGTATCGACACAGTATCGACCGCATAGAGCTATGGGGAATTATGGACAAGAACGGCTTTCTCGAGAAGCGCACAAGACTTATAAAAGCTACGATGGACGGTGTGCAAAAATGCGTGAAGATTTCGGGAGAACATTCTAGTTCATTTAGGTGGGTGTTGGCCAAATTTGGATTTTTCAGATATAATCCTAAATAGGTTATAGAGTAGTTTTCATACAT
The DNA here is from genome assembly GCA_024533555.2 of Aedes koreicus. NCBI lineage: Eukaryota > Metazoa > Arthropoda > Insecta > Diptera > Culicidae > Aedes > Aedes koreicus. The sequence continues at coordinate 88,174 of JAHHFK020004744.1, read as the reverse complement.
CTAGTAACCTAACGTCTGTGCTCCATCGCAATATTTTCTATTGTGATGTGTCCAACTCAATGTGTAAATTGAACTGAAGCTGAGTTTGAAAGAAGGGGAACTTGGAGTAAAGCACACGTGCCCACTGGTAGACACTAAATATTGGCCAACGTGCTTTTGCACATTTCCTTGAGGATTTGTTAAGCGACCCAAATGTCCAAATCCAAAGTTCGGATGCCGTGCTGCATCAGTGCCCGGACTTTTTGTTCATGAATCTGGACACTTTTCAAATCATGAACTAGCATGCAGTTATGAGCTTGTAAATTTATCATAATAGTATATAAGTGTTAAATCTGAGAGGGTTGATTCATCGATTTCTTTTACAGTATTTCCAAGTACATTCCGCCCCACCTGCATGTTAGGCGGTGGGAATTTCTTCGTGATTTGGAATCGGTGGATTGCGAATTTATAGTTAGGTTACTACAGGATGCTGGGGGACTACTTAGGGAAGCATACATTGTGAGTAGCTGAGCGGAAGAGATAAATAGAAATGAGCTTTCAGATGATTTGTTTATAGATCAAACCAATAATTAACATTCAAACATTATATGCACTCCCTAACAATAAAGGGTGACAGTAACAGTATAGACCCGTAACATTTCAAGATTAAGTGGCTATTAGGTAGAACAGCCGACTGAGTTCATCAGATATGGATATAGCTCGAATGGGCTTCAGCTTAATAAACAACTGAGTATTATAGTCTTTATTCATTGAAATGTTCTCGCTATTCTCATTCAATGCTCAGTTCAGTCAATAGTGCCCAACACATAGTATAATCAACCATCGACAGCCCGCAACAACAACTCTTAGTATCTTTTCAGACAAATGGCTAAGCTCTTCAAACATCCGGGGGACTACAAGGATTCTATTTATATCTTTGTTCTTAATTTTGTTTGTTTTCAGGCAACAAATAATTTATATCAACCAAATTTTGAAGAAAATATCTAATATCCTGTTTTATTTTGTCTATTTTGCTTTGTTTTGTTATTTTGTTATGCTTGTCTCTTATCAGTCACAATTCAAGGTAACTCCTTCTCTCTAAATTTTCCCTATCAATCTCCTACTATTCCTAACCAATGCACGGTAGCTGATGGGACAACGGGGCCCGCTAGTTAAAGTGGCGGCATGTTATACGGATTAGTATGCACGAACGCTTAGGCTGATTAGGTTCTCACTCAGCTTAGGTGCAGATCTGCGGGTAGGGGGCTAATCAACAACAATAACAATTTTTATTTTTTTAGCAAAAACGTTTGGGTATGATGAAGTGTTGGGTTTGGATGGTTATGGAATGTTACTAAAACTCAAAATCCAAACGGTATAAATGTGGACATGTTAATCGGTCTGTTAATCCCATTCTGAAAAGTTTGTAATGTTTATAATATTTTGAAGAAATCGGTATGGAGTTTTCACATTATTATGGCCAATTGAGTGCAATACAAATTACTACCGACTAGCCGTTTTACACACGGGTTTTCTCAAAACTTTTTAAGTAATAATACTTCAGTTAGGCAAAAAGATGAATTAATGTACTAGAAATTTGACGGAAACCAGCGCCTACCAAGTGGAGGACCCGGATACGACCACCTACTGTGTGTCTAGAGTATCGCACAAGCTGACACGTGCAACGGGAAGGATGAATAGGTTGCATAGGCCCGGCGGGGAGTAGTCCCCGTATACGCCTTAGTTGAAGGCACGATTTATGCACCTAACAATAACAATAACATACTAGCTTATTTAAATCACTACGGGGACTACGAACGTCCATTGTACCTTTTGTTCAACATTGCGCTGGAAGGTGTCATGCAAACAGCCGGGTTCAACAGCCGCGGTACGATTTTCACACGATCCCGAAAATTTGTTTGTTTCGCGGATGATATGAATGTTGTCGGCAGAAATTTTGGAACGGTGGCCGAACTGTACATTCGCCCGAAACACGAAGTAACAAAAGTCGGCCTGGTAGAGAATACGTCGAAACAAAGTACATGCTAGTAGGAGGAGAGTGCCACAGGGCCCACCTAGACAGCAGCGTTACGATATACGGGGATACCTTCGAGGTGGCGTAATTCGTCTACCACGGATCCGTGCTAACGGTAGACAACGACAAAAGCCGTGAAATCCGAAGACGCATAATCAGAGGAAGACGTGCCTACAATGGGCTCCAGCCTAATTTCTGGTCATAAAAGATTCACTCCCGCACTAAATGTATTATGACCTCCACCTGGTGTTTTTGACCGTTGCATGCTTAGAACCATCTTTGGGGGTCGTCAGGAGAACGGTGTGTGGCGGCGAAGAATGAACCACGAGCTCGCCCAACTATATGGCGAACCCAGCATCCAGAAAGTGGCGAAAGTTGGAAAGACGTTGGTCACGAATTGTTGCAAAAATGCTGGACAACATCACTGCAGCAAGATCTGGTGAGTGCGGGTTGTCAACGAAGTTGGAAAGAAGCAGCCATGAACCGCGTACATTGGCGAAATGTTGTCGACGAGGTTTTGATATTGTAATGTTGTTACACCAATACTATGAAAATTAAATAAAAACAGTCATTTCAAAACATTTGGAACAAGCGTGTTAGCAGGGTAGATTTTTCAAATTCGCTGATTTTATATGAAGTTTAAGCGCATCTACCATTTTTCTGTAATGCACTCAATTTTCGAACTATTTCATTCCAGGATTTTGGAGACATGATTCCCGGACACGGTGGTATTATGGACCGTTTCGATTGCCAATTCCTGATGGCAACATTCGTAAATGTGTACATTTCTAGTTTCATCCGTTCGGCATCGCCCCAGAAGCTATTGAATATGGTAATATAATCATCTACAGATTAAGTTCCCTACCATTAACCTAACCTTCAATTGTTTTGACAGGTATATAATCTCAAACCGGAACAGCAGCTCCAGTTGTTCAATCAACTGAAGGACAGTCTCGAAGAACGAAACATCATCAATCAGTTGAATTAGATCTAAACTGCGCATTGAAGACGAAGGGATTAGATTTTGAAGAATGTAACCGTACTGAATACGCAATATTTTACATTAAATAACTGATAACATTCACAAGCATTATAAGTTTCCCGCATGAAAAAAATCACAATCAGATTCAGGAGATGTTCAATTTGACTACTTACCAAACTTTTGTTTAAATACATATTTTACACCACCTTCATATAGTTTAACTCGGATAACACAATAGTCTAAGATCTATATGTTAGGGTTGCAGAAAATTTGACATAAAAGAGCTTAAAGAGATATTTATCACGTCGTTGCTATCTGCGGTAAGATTTTAAGCTAATCTCTTTAAATATTTCACGTCACGTCAGTGTGCTGGTGACAGCTTGCCGACAACCAACCATCGCTATACGCTCGTAGCGTATTGTTATCGCAATGTAATCAGTCATATTATTAACATATATTGTTTGCCTAACTTGCAATGATGATGGAAGAAGTTCCCGAGTCAGTCTAGATGGTTTTAGCGTAGAGTTTTACTATGAGCGCATCGTCGCTTTTCAGGAGTGCTAGAAATGCAACGTTGGATGCGCGCTGTTGTCTTCTACATTCCGCAGTCTGACACAGCTTAGAAAAGGCCTAGAGGCGCCTAGTTTGATAGTTTGCTTTACTACGATCGAGCAGGAATGTAGCGAAAAGTTAGTGCAATTGAGCGTCCGCCTACCATACGCTCTGTTACCTTTGTTCCGTTGTGTTTCGTTGAGTAGCTTTGTAGAAGTATGTTCCGACCGTCATTTTCTTCGGTTGGGTATGTTAGAGCTTTATTATTTATCAGACTGTACAATCGATGGTTTTAGGTTATTATAAGATATTCTGCGTTATTAGTTGCAAATTTTATTGGTGTTTTCCGTTCAGTTCTATGATAATGATGGATGTGACCCTTGTTGTCTTCAAATCCTCCTGAGACTTTAAACCAACATCACTAATCTTCCTAATCATCCGAAGAATCACATGAGCGAACACATTCATACAGGAATTATTTATGAACAAACAAATGATAAATAACCAACATTGTCAGAAAGTTGTTAGAGAATACAATGCAAAGAATTTTAGTAAATGTAAACGTACATCAAGTATTTACGTGCAAAAACCTAAATACGTCAATGATATTTAGAAGTGATGTTGTACCAACAAAGATTCTCGAAAAAATAATATAAATTCGCAAATTTCAATGTATCAAATGTGAACAAATATACAAATTTAACAATATTATATTATTGCACTATAAAGTGCAACTACACTATCGTCTGTCTTCTCCTTTTGGGTGGAAGGCAGGTCATATAAAGGAAGTGTGGAACAATCCAATAGTAGCTGAATCGAGTCGATGTGAGCGTAGAAGGATCCTTTTCTAAATAAACAGATTATGTAAAGCCAAATGGTGTAATGTTAGATATATTGCTGGTGGATAGAAATGATTGACGAAACGACAAAGAAGTAAACCGATAGATTTAATAAATAGAATTCCCTACTTGTAACTGTGTATGAAGCCGGCTTGTCGATTGATTTTCCATTAAAATGGTTATCCGATGACGTCCAATATTCCATTCGATTATTCCAATATGCCCAAAAAATAATATATAATCAAATATAAATACAAATTAATAAACTTCCTTTAATTTTTATATAAATAAATTAACAAATTTTTTAATTATATTTATTTTATATCAAATTTAAAAAATACACAACACAAAAACCAAATAATCTTATTAATTTATCATTTCTATTAACTTAAACCTGCTTTAAATAGTCATTTCGTTCATTTGGATAATTTTACCGACAACTGGTTTCATTAGTTTCAGTAGCTGAATTTATGAATATGATGTATGATAAAATTGTAGCTCTTGACTAATTCTACAACTTTGTTTAACAGTGCATTGCCCTAACTGGTATATAGAAAGAGTTATATTCACTGTTATATTCAAATGATATTCAATGATGAATATCATTTCAATATTCCAATATTGCGCTCTCACGTCTAAGGTTTCATAGTTAGAGCAATACATTGTGAGACAAATTTATGAAAATAAACAAGCACAACAATTTCATCATACGTGATAATTTGAAAATCTGCTTCTGAAATAAGTTATCGACAAAATGAATCGCATTGGGTTGAAATGACTATTTACAGCACCCCCCTTCTTTTTTTTATATTTTATATTTGCAATAATGATAAAAGATGTTGATCCTTATTGTATCTAACCCAGCCCAACGGACACACCGCACTAGCCAATCCAATACAGATACGGTTTGGTGTGGTGGCGAGGTATGATTGGGATTTTTTGGTTATTATGGTAACCATGCCGTGGCCATATTGTATGGATTCTAGACTAAAGAAATAACGACTGCATGTGGTCGGATAGACAAAAACACACAAACGACCAAACCCAATAGAGAAAAGATTTTCCTCACCAACGAACGTCACTATGGACCCCCCGCACAACCCACTGAGGGGTGGTTAGAAAGTGACACCACGAGTAGAAGATGCGATAAAATCTCTAACAAAGAACCACCAAAAAAAAATTATTCATCGTTGTTCAACCCAAAATCAACATCGGTAATGCGGGATCGCATGAATTCAACAGTTGTCAAGTAATGAAGCGTTATATATGCATGCTATTACAGCCTCGTGGTTACTTGGGTAGTATTTGGTTGAAGAGATGGCGTACACACTTAGAAAATTATACAGTATTCGGTAATTTTTTACCGAACTCTCAACAGTTGAACGTTCGGTAATCCGATTTAGCGGATTTGCAGTTAGTCTGCTAGCAGACTCTCAATCTAGCTTTCATGTAATCAAGTTTCCTACACCCCCCTTATAGAAGTAAATAACCGAAACACAACAACGTTACCGCATATATGAAACGGAAGCTAAAGGTTGTACGGATTCAAATTGCACCACTTTTAAATGGCTGTAACTTTTTACACCAGTTGGGTGTTTTCTATTGAAATTTTGGGTGGAATTAGTTCAATGTGTATTTGTTTACGCTGTGTAAGTTTCACTAGCAGATGTGCAATCGTTGCGAAGATGGAGTCGGAAGAACAGCAGCGGCTCAAAGAAATTTTGCGCACGTACCTCGAAAATCCGGATCTTTTTCATCACGCCATCAGCAGGAAGCTGGGAATGGTAAATTCTACGGTGTCTCGTGTTTTCAATCGGTACCACGAACGTTTGACCATCGATCGGAAAGAAAAAAGTGGCAAAAATGAATCTCCGTATAGTGATAAGGATCACAAGCGGGTAGTTCAAGCTTTCAAGAGGAATCCCAACAGTTCAGTTCGAGATGTGGCGAAGAAACTGAATCTAACCCAAACTTTCGCGCAAGATGCGAAAAAACGTGAAGGACTACACACGTACAAAGTCCAAAAGGCGCCTAATCGCGATGAACGGCAGAATACGGAAAGTAAAACACGTGCACGGAAGCTCTACACCCAGATGTTGACGAAACCACATTGCCTCGTTATGGATGATGGGACGTATGTAAAAACAGACTTCCGGCAGCTTCCGGAACTACAGATTTCCCCCCCCCACAAAAATTCCATTCCCCAGGGGGTTTTAAAAAACAAAAGATGCCAAAATTCCCCAAAAAAATGTATGATTTGGCAAGCAATTTGCTAGTGTGGAAAGCGGAGCACCCCATTCGTGACAAATGGAACGGTCAATGGGCAGGTGTACCTAAAGAAATGCCTCCTAAAGCGTCTACTTCCTCTTCTGAGGTCACACGATGGTCCTACGATTTTGTGGCCGGATTTAGCCTCGTGCCATTACTCGAAAGAGGTTTTGGAGTAGTACAAGGCTAAGGAGGTTAATTTCTTGCCGAAGCATCTAAGCCCCCTAGAACACACTGGAACTGCGGCCAATTGTAAAGTACTGGGCCATCATGAAGCAGCCACTTCGGAAGCATCCTAAGAAAGTTTTTGCCAACCAAATAAAAGTTGTTCCAAATGTTGTACCGGACCTTATGAGTAGTGTAAAGAAGAGGGTTCGTGCATTTGGATATGGAATTGAAATTGAATGAAACAAATATGGGAAAATATTCATTCGCGTCGCGGTGTGTGTGTGTGTGTGTGTGTGTGTGTGTGTGTGTGTGTGTGTGTGTGTGTGTGTGTGTGTGTGTGTGTAAGAAGAAAAATGTTTGCAGTTAAACGAACTGTTGCCGACACGACAAACAAGTTTAGTCCGGGAGCTGGAAGGTGATAGCTCTGTTGGGTTCCAGTGACCCATTTCAGACTGCCTGGTTACTCACGTACATTCCGAGGTCATTTTCACTCACAACAAGCCCCGCATAGACACAGTACAAACTTCAAATGGATATAGGTACTGTGCATACACTTCCATCATCAATTCTTATTGTTTTGAGGATGGCACGTATTTAGTAGTATCGTTCAAATTAAGTTATAATCAGATAGATCTCACCGGAAATTATTGCTGATGTACAGTCTTCATTTGGACGGCTTCCTTGTGATGCTAAAGGATGCATTTATGTCCCTACATAAGTAGCACTCTGCTATTTGGCAAATATTTTCACATCATCATTTCGAATGGAACAGCCCGAATACAATTAGTAACGTTTGCATTAAAAAATGGACTTTTTTTCGGACGGTGATAAAAAAAAGCTAAGACAGATAATTGCTTCTGATAAATTTCCCATGGAAGGTAATTATTTAAGCTTACTTGCAAAAAAAACTACGCCCTTGCGAGCGGCCTTCCGGCAGTTAACCAGAACATTCGCCATGGCGGACCAAAAAAAAATGCGCGTAGGCATGTTTTTGAGTTCTTTCTTCGTTTTATTTATCAATTCCTCCTCAGTTTTCGCTACAAAATTGTTGGGGTAGATCTTACGCTTCAGGTTGGCCCAGAAATTCTCGATGGGACGCAGCTGGAGGACGTTGGGCGGGTTCACCGACTTGGGTACTACATCGATATTCAGCCGCTCCATCTCCTCCAACGATAGCTTCGAGTAGTGGGCCAACGCCAGATCCGGCCAGAACACCGCGTCTTCGCTCTTATTGTATTTTTTGATGAACGACGCAACATTTTTTGATGAACGACGGCAGGCATTTCGTACTATAAATCTCCCCGTTCACGGCCAGTCCGGAGCGAAAGAAGAGCGGCTTTGACATCCCCTTCTCGCTGATTGTCAGCCACAGCAGCACCTTCTTGGGGAACTTGGTGTGTCAAATGAACTTCACCTCGGAGCTCACTTCCTTCGTGGGGGAAGGAAAATACGAAGTGCCCTGCCAGTCGTTGCCATCCAGGGTGAGATAGGTCTCGTCGTCCATCATCACCGCCACGTCGTGATTCGCCGGGAAAATCGAGTTGACCATCTTATTCAGCTGCTGCCGCTGCGTCATTGCCTGCAGCTTCGAAACCAGTGGACGCGACTTCCGCTTCCTGACATGTATGTTCATGTTCGCCAGGTACTTTTTCACCGTTTGTTGAAACGACCTCCCGGCCAAGCGCACCCAACGATGTAGCCAATTTTCCCTCGGTCTTCCTCTTCAGCATCGTTTGGAGCTTCTTGTCACTCAGGGTCGTCGGCCGTCCGGAACCGGCTTTCTTTCGATGCCCTGATTGTTGTCTAATAGTGCCAAGATGTTGTAGATGCCGGAACGGGCGTATCCGGCGTCCACAAAGTGCCGCACGATGTCCGTTTTCGACGCGGCGGGGTGCCGTTCTTTGAACGCGCACACTTCTGAACGGAGTTGCTTCACTGTTTTTGCCATCACGGTTAGAGTTCGACTGATAGAGCTGTCAAATTTTGTTTGATGACTCATGGGTTACTATGATTGATGCTGCATGGGAAGTTTCGTCAGTTCGGGTGAAGGTAAACTCATGAAATATCAGCAATTTTTGTCCATTTTTTTTAAAAATGCAAACGTTACTTCGCGTACAAATGCAATACAATGAAAATCACAGGTTAAAAAAGCACTTCCGAGAAGAAATTTACAAAGTTTCGCGTCGCAGGGTTACCGGAAAAAGAAAGCGGTCAAACCAGAAGTTTGGGATTCAACGTGATTCAGTGAACTATCTTTGGAAAGTAAGGTTGAGTTTTAACCAGTGGAGAAAACGTTTACGACAGATGGTACGATGGGTAGGCAGCCTCAGTATCGCATTACTACGAAGTGCTCGGGGTCGAACGTTGATGTCGATTTGATGTAGAAAAGTTGGACAACCGATTTTTCCCTATAGAGTGTCAGCTACGAACAGGACGCTTGTCGTATATCTACGAATACACAAGAGCTCAAGAGGGAAGCTTTAAAGACGATGAGGATAACTCCAGAGCATTCTTCGCAGAGCAAACCGAATGAATCTTCGCTGAACGGACTCTACTCTTTGCACGCTGTTGTGGTTATTGGGATCCCAAACTGGGCGTATTCTAACACATCGGTCAATAAGTCCCAGGCCTAATTACCAGATGGTGCCTTTAATAAAATATCCATATGATTTTTCGAAAGTATCAACCGTCAAAAGATTACTGTTAAAATTTCATGGCGTTTGGTTTATTATTTATCGAGTTACAGTAGTTTTAGTGACGCTACTTTTGTGATTCTTAAAGACGATGGATTTAGAGCAATTTCGTGTGTTGATATATCATTGCTTTTTGACGGGATAATACACCGTTCAAGACCAAGCTTGGCTTGAAAAATGTTATCCAGACTCTGCCTTATCGAAAACGACCATCAAATGATGGTTTGCCAATTTCAAACGTGGTCGTACGGACACCGATGATGCTGAACGCCCTGGTCAAATGAGGCAGTTATTCCGGAAAAACATATATTGTTTTTTTTAAATCATAAGTGACTTGTATTGTTAATATAGTGTATTTGCCTAAACGCTGTCATTAGTTTCTCGCTATGACAACTAGAGGCGCAACAAAAATTTAAAAGAAGCGGCCAAATCCGAACTGAAACGGAGTACAGTGGTGGAGTACAGATAGAAGACGGATGGAAGTGGCGAATGAACCATGAATTTCATCCGTTTGCTGTGGGAGCCTCCCATTGCTCACACCGCTAAAGTCGGATAACTATGGGGGGCTGGGCATGTCGTAAGAATGTCGGACGATAGCCTTGTTCATTTTTTTCTCGATAACGGGCTGATCGGTCAAGTAGAAAGCCATCTGCTGATAATTCCAAGAATGCGAAGCTGGTGAAGTGAAATAAGACAACGTCTGTGTCCTGCATAGGCCATCCCAGACTTAGTCTGATTGTTCATGAAATTCAAATAGAATGCTTAGGTCCATCTCGTAACATAACGTACCAGCCTTGAATCAATTTGAGAGATTCATAAACAAAATTAAGAGAACCAGCCTGTGGAAATGAACCCAAAAGACTTCGCGAATAAAATGAAACTCATTAGACCAACATCACTTTCTGAAGGCACCCCCAGGTGAAATTAATTTTAACGAACACTTTGTGGGACGAAAGTTCAATAAACCAGTCGACATGGAAGTAATGTGCCGTAGTGTCACACTCGGTGACTAATTGAATCTCTTGAAGATTTCACTCCTAAACAAACGAAGAGGTCGGACCTTGGTCAACAAATTCTTAAAACGAAATGATACTACCCGAAATGCGACCACTTGAGCGAACGCCTCGCTCCACAATCGTCAAGTGATCGCGTATAATCCTCCATTCATAAATTGCTTCGGATGACTCATGTTGACGGGCTACTTCAGATTAAAATCATCCGGATGTTTGCTCAGATTTTGAATTTGCAACAAAAAATGGCAGAAAGTGTAGCAAACGTTGCGCCGGCCGGCCGGCTGGCTCGAAGCTTGATCGATCGTTGATTGGGTGATGGCGGTGGGTCGTGCCGAGGGCTGGATCGTATGTGCCTCTCGGAGGGCTCGCGAGAGTAGGAGGTTCGTTCGTCCTATCCACACGTCTTGCAACTCGCGAGAAGTTCGGAAGGACCAGAGAGATACTCAGAGCGAAGAGACGACATTTTCACCAACGGCAAGAGTAGCAGAAATTAAGCTCGCGTCATAAATCTCTGAGCAGCGTGGATTCCATTCAACTACTGGCTGCGGGGGAAAAAAATGTATGGCGCTTTGCTGCCGCGCATGTAAAGTCGCACATGTAATCCGTTTAGCTTAGGGAGCTCGCGTGCAGTTGACGGTTAGTAGCTTTGATGTGAAGACGTGCTTTTCGAAGTGGAGAAGAAAGTCAGTGCAACTGTAGGGAAGAAAATCTTTTGGAGAATCTGTTTTCGATACGGAAAGGTCGTTCGTCTATTATACAAGTGAGTGAATACAAATTAAGCTTAATTGTATTAAGAGGAAGCTCTATTGGATTAACAGTGAAAAATAGTGAATTTTAGTGGTTATCTAGGTACACGCTTGTGCTGCTGAGATTCAATTGAAATGTTAAGTTCTTAATGAAATAAATATTTATACGAAAATTTCAGAAAAAAAATTAACGTCATAAATGTTTCTGTATGTTGAACGGAACGAATATTTTATTTTTTCTCGTGGTATTCGTGATGAACTTGCAATGGAAATGCGCTGGAGATTCCGCAGTCTGCAAAGGAGAAGCAACAAACGAAAACTACACTGGTACATTCCAGGTTCCCTGAATTTTGTGAATGTGAAAACTAATCAGACTTCTTGACATTTTCTTCTTCTAACTAGCTTTGACGAGGTTTGCCTGCTCTTTACATAGTTGTCTAGATGCAATTCCACAGTTTTCTTCTATGACACAGCACAAATACAATAATTTGTATGTTGTGTAGTATATTGTCTAGGAAAGTCAAGAAAATTCTCAAATACGACAGATTTTCACGACCGGACCCGCGAATCGAACCTGCCGTCTCCGGCTTGGTAAACTGTGCTCTTACCAACTGACCTAGCCCCACTTTCCAGACATTGCGTTGTGATTGTACTTGAATACACAATTGTTTCAATAGTTGTAGAAGTGCGTCTAGAAATCTGCAATGATTATCCTTATGCTTGAAATGCCAAGATGAAATGAGATTTGCGTGCATTTGAATAGGTCGTGCCAACGCTTAGGGCCTGTTCATAAACCACGTAGACTCATTTTTGAAAATCTCAGACCCCCCCCCCCTTCCCCCTCGTAGACTATTCTCCATACAATTTTTTGAAATTTTGTATGGAGCGTAGACTTTGGTCAAACCCCCCCTCCCCCCAGAAAAGTCTACGTGGTTTATGAATAGCCCCTTAGACATCCACTTTTCATAGGCCGCCGGAGGGATGGCCTTCAGTTCCATGGTCGCATTTTCTTTTATAGCTCCAATGAACCCGAATCTCATTCCCCCAAGTGGCACTTTGAGTTTGGAGACCCATGACCTATGAAAGACCCATGTTTCGTCCCCTGTTATGATGCGTTCGTAAATTCTTTCGGTGGACTTTTCTTTAACGAAATTTCACGCTCTATGAACGCGTCACATGCCCAAAATATCAATAACAATGTTTTGAACGGTTCCACATGAGATGTTGAGATCACAAGCGGTTCATTTTCAAGCACAGTTTTCTTAATAACTGCCACGTTTTCGTAAGTATTGGATGTTGAAGGGCGTCCGTAAAGAAGCAATTCCTCGACCACTTCACGATCAATTTTGAACTCTTTATGTCATTTGTATGCTATCGTTTTCCAGAGAGTACTCAGGTAACCAATAAGAATTAGCATATGCAGTAATCCACCCTATATCTGAATTTCAAATACCCCAATAAATATAATATAATTATATCCACATCTATATATTGAAAAGTTGTAAATTAAAATTTAAAATAATATTTAAATGCTTGTAGCCTGTAATAAGCATTTATTTGTTTATTTGTTTATTTGTTTATTCATCAACAGGTGAAATACCCACCCCAATGACAATCGTGTTTGACTTAAAACTAACATACAAAAATAATATTCTAAGCCCTTGCTAATATTGACTAACATAAAAAACGTCTAAAAGCCCATTTGTTCATTTCTCGAGACACATTAAAATCAAACACATGGTAGCACCTGTTAAAAATACGGGACATACATCGCATAGGTGCATTGAAGCCATAATTTGTTCGTGTAGGAGGATAGCTAAGAAACAGATGTGTTCGGAGGTTTCGGCGACGAATGTTAATATCCAGCAGGCTGAGCAGCGATGCACAATCAATGTTGCCTTGAAGAATATCCCCGATGAAGCATGCCTTTGCCATGTTGCGTCTCGACTCGAGTGGTTCCAGGTGAATGAGCTTGCAGCGGCTTGTATAACTTGGCAAATTGATTGGATCCCTCCATCTGAGGTGACGAAGGGCGAATCGGATGAATTTACGTTGAATGGCTTCTATACGTTGAGTTTCGTTCTGATAATATGGAGACCATACGACGGACGAGTATTCAAGGATAAAGCGTACAGTTGCGCTGTATATAGCCTTCAGGCAATAAACATCCTTGAACTTTTTGCCAAAGCGGAACAAGAAGCCCAGCTGCGACGAAGCTTTTGACACAATGTACCCAACGTGATCCTTGAAGGTCAATTTAGAGTCGATTAGGATCCCTTTATCCTTTATCGTAGTATCACGTCGCAATTGTACACCTGCCAAGCCATAGTCATATTGGAAGAGGGGCTGTCTGCGGCCAAAGGAAATTACCGAACATTTGGACACATTCAGTGACATTCGGTTGATACGACACCATACAGCAAAGGTTTCTAATTGTTGTTGCAAAAAAGATGCGTCCTTCGGATTCTTGATCGTGTAAAAAAGCTTCAAATCGTCGGCATACGAGAGTTTCAGGCAATCCAGGATGAAATTAACATTATTCATGTATAGCAGAAATAGAAATGGCTCGAGATGGCTGCTTTGGGGAACGCCAGACCAGATTACGAAAGGAGATGAAACGTGGTCTCCTATTCTGACGGACATTCTTCGTCCGGTCAGAAAAGATCGGATCCAGAGAAGCAGACTGTCATTCATGCCTAGTTTATCAAATTTAGCAACCGCTATTTGATGATTCATTTTATTAAACGCTGCGGATAAGTCGGTGTAAATGGCATCTACTTGTTGACCGGTTTCGATTTGGCGAATCACGTACGAGGTAAAGCAGGTTAAATTGGTTGTCGTCGAGCGTTTTGGCATAAAACCGTGCTGGTCTGGTGAAATATAATGGTCGAAGTGGAGAAACATCTTACGAAGAACTATCAGCTCAAACAGCTTGGAAGTAGAGCTCAGCGCAGCTATTCCTCGGTAATTCGCTACATTTCTCTCGCAGCCCTTCTTAAACACTGGAAAAACATATGACTGTTTCCAGCAGTCCGGAAATACATCCAGTATATCCAAACATCGTTTCAACACTAGAGATGGTATGCCGTCTGGACCATATCCAGTGGAGGATTTCAGTTCCTTACTAGCGGAAATGACCATCGGGGACAACGAACTGAGATCCTGGAGATTGAGATGTTAACTGGTGAAAACGTTGCTGAATTGAGAGCGAAACATATATGCGATATCCGGTAAGGAGTCGGCTTCAATCAGACCGTTGGTCATCGTAGAGGGTAGTCCGGATTCCGTTCGTTGGTCATTCACGTAGCGCCAAAAACTTTTTGGTTTGTTTTTTAGGCGGCTTTGTAGACGATCTTGAAAGGCGTCGACCAAATGATTGCTGAGTTGCTTGTACTCGGTGTTCAACTTCATATATATCGCTCTCGTTGAGTCAGTACGATACTTGCTGTGTCGCCGGAGAGCAGCTTGCTTAATTCTTTTGAGGTGTTTGAGATCGGCATTAGACCAGGCTGGCTTAAGTGGGTTACGGCTGAACTTGACGGGAACGAACTGGTCGATAGCGTATGACAGGATGCATGATATCGTTGTTGCAGCGAGGTTAGTGTCTAAGTCTCGAAGAACTTCGTCCCAATCGACATGTGTGAAGAAATCGTTCCCGGCTCCTCACCAGGTGTGAAGTTATGAACCCCCAGGTGATCGAAAATTTTGAGAAGCTCCTTGAGTTGAATACTCAAACTCGCTTCATGACCTTGTACCATTTGTACATAACACAGGATGTCAGCCCTTCGCCGAATATTTCCAATCGTGTTTGCTTCTCCGATTTCGACAATTCGGTTCATTTTGATTTATCCATGAAGCAGGAGCTTCATGGAATCCCAGAGCATCATCGTCCTATGATTGCTCCGGTAATATTTGCTACAAAGTTTGGCCAAGTTGATTCCACTAAATCGTTCTTCACTGACGGATCTTTGATAGAGGAGTCAGCAGGCTTTGGTATATTTAATGAAATTTATAGCGCCAATCGTAAACTTCAAGCTCCTTGTTCCGTATATGTCGCTGAATTAGCGGCAATACACTTTACGCTAGAAATTGTTGCCTCATTAACACCGGATCAGTACTTCATTTTCACGGATAGTCTCAGTTCTATAGAGGCTATTCGCTCATTGAGGCCGGTAAAGCACTCCTCGTATTTTCTCATGAAAATACAGGAGCTTCTAAGTGCTTTATCTTCGCGTTATTATTTCATCACCTTTGTATGGGTCCCATCTCATTGTTCAATTCCGGCAATGAGAAAGCGGACTCGCTTGCAAAGGTGGGCACTATGGAAGGCGATATTTGTGATCGACAAATCGCCTTCAACGAAATTTTTCCTATTTTTCGTCAACAGTCACTCGTCAGCTGGCTGTATAAATGGAGTAAAGGAGATTTGGGGCGATGGCAACATTCTATCATCCCAAAGGTGTCGAAGAAATCCTGGTTTAGAGGAATGGATGTGGGTCGAGACTTCATTCGTGTCATGTCACGCCTACTGTCCAATCATTATTCTTTGAACGCTCATTTCTACCGGGTTGGGCTGAGCGACAGCAATCTCTGTGAGTGGGGACAAGGCTATCAGGACGCAGATCACGTTATTTGGTCTTGTGCTGAACATCGTGGAGTCAGATCGGAGCTTTATGATTCCCTTCGGACTCGAGGTAGACAACCCAATGTGCCAATTCGAGATATTTTGGTTGTACGTGATTTGGACTACATGAAACTCATTTATGTGTTTTTGACTAACATTAGCCTTAGATTGTAGTTAGTTTAACCTGTATGTTTACTATAAATGTTTTTTTTTATCTGTGTATGTGTGTATGTGTGTTTTTTTTCTTTTTCAAAAAATGTTCAAGTCAAAAGAAAACCATAAATTGTATAGTTATAAGTTTTTAGATAATTAAGATTTTAAATTTAATGTGTTATGTAAACCATACTTTAAATTCCCACCCTCTTTCCCATCCGTAATTTGTAATTCCTATTAACCTCGAGACGGCCGCGAGTAATCGGCTCTATCCTCTTAATTTTAGTTTTAAGATGAATGATGTATATAAATATGAAAATTTGGCTCTGTAAAGTTGATTCGATTGAGCCTGTACAAATAAACAATTATTAAAAAAAAAAGAAATCGTCCATTCCATCGAAATCAGCCTTACTGAAATCGTAAGAAACGCTTTCAGACGTGTCACGAAAGCGTTGTTGTAGGCTTATTTCGATTTGCATTTGCACAGGCGGATGATGCCTACAGATTTTAACGAGTGGTGCAGGAGCTTGCATCACTGTGCTGTCCTAGCATATCTTCTCGCTGAAGAAGCACAGATCTAGAATGCGGTTGTTTTCGTTTTCGATGCCATTCATTTGTTGGAGTCTTGCAGTGCATTTAGAATGCAAAATAGCCGTATATTGGGCCAAAAGTGGCATTTATGTTGCATTTAAGGCGGCTTAATTGCTTGATAGACTGCCGTAAAGACGCTTTGGAACTGCTTATTGGTTACCTGTGTAGATTCCCTATAGGCTTTCTGCAACATTTTAAACGGTTTCGCTTAAGAAATTTCTTGGGAAGCCTGATATAATACGGTATGAATTACCACCCATTGTAGCATGGAAACTAAGTCCGACAGCAATAGGCTCTCCTCTTTGTTTGACTTGATCAAGCTTTATTAACCACTGATTGTCCTCATATGCCATTGCACAGTGGTCCAGACTGCGAATTTAGCTGGAAAGATATGTTTTCAGCCTAAGTTTGAAGTTTTGAAGCCAAGTTGTCTTTTAAAAAGTTGTGTCTTATAATAAGGTCCTTCTTTTGGTATGAATGAATACAAGGGTGGTCCTTGTTTTCAGAAAAATCGAAAATCTAACTTTTTTATTTGCAGAAATAAAGGCATATATATTTTCCGGAAAAGTTGTAGATGAGAAAATTTTAAGCGACTTTTATTGAACAAATTTTTCTGTAGCTTTTGAAATGACCGAATTAGATAAATTTTTCCTACGTAGCTTAGGGTGTCCCTATAAAAATCAGTTATTTTGTTCTAACTTTTTTATTTCATATTTTTCAGCAAAGCTGTGTTGGTATCGATTCTAGAACAATAAAAGATACAACTTTTGATGTACTGAAATCGTCGCTATCGTATGCCAAACAGATGTTATTATGTTTTTTGTGAAAGAAATAGGACTTTTTCAAATGTTGACCTCTCTGGTTGAGGCAGACCGAAAAAAATATTTCTCAACTGCATTTGGAAGGTTTTATATTATTGCATATTATATTTGAAAACTGAAGATAGATTGTTTTTTTGAAATTGAGTAAAACACATTTGAAAAGGACATTAATTTTATTTTATATTATTTTATAATTAGCTAGGTTACAATTCTACCAAAGAATGTATACCTTTATTTCAGCAAATAAAACAATAACTTTTATACATCAACAAACATAAGAACCAACAAACAACACTTGATGTAAAAAAATTACGTCCTTTTCAAATGAGTTTTACTCAATTTAAAAACATAATCTATCTCCAGTTTTCAAATATAATATGCAATAATATCAAACCTTCCAAATGCACTTGAGAAATATTTTTTTCGGTCTGCCCCAACCAGAGAGATCAACATTTGAAAAAGTCCTTTTTTTTACAAAAAACATAATAACTTTTGTTTGACATACGATAGCGACAATTTAAGTACATCAAAAGTTGTATCTTATATTGTTCTAGAATCAACACATCTTTGCAGAAAAATTTGAAATAAAAAAGTTAGAGCAAAATAACTGATTTTTATAGGGACACCCTTGCTCCAAAACTTCAAACTTAGCCTGAAAACGTATCTTCCCAGCTAAATTCGCAATCTGGACCACTGTACATTGTATGAAAGGGCCCAAAACGGGTTGGGTGGATCGATAGGCAATATCACTTATGCGTATCCGATAGCGATATAAAGAATCTCGTTCCAACAACAAGATTGAACAATTGGTCAAAAAAGTGAGCTAAGGTCTGTATCCACATTAATTCGGACACCTTCAAATCATTGTAACTTTTGAAATATTGCACGTAGGAATGAAAAATTTCACTGTGGTATAGCTGAGAGTCTATGATGAAAAAGACTATGATTGATGGTTACATTTCATGTTTAGTATTCAAGATGGCGACGAAAGAAAAAAAGTGGCGAGCGAATTTGCGTACGGCAAATCCTGACTTGCCAATACGGGACCTTGCAAAAACATTGGATTTGCCTAAATTCACTGTTCACGATGTGCTCAAATCATTTTCGGAACGTTTGACGGTGGAGTGGAAACCGAGAAGTGACAAAAACTTTGGACGCGCTGATCCTGTCATGGACCGAAAGGTGAAAAGGATATTAACGAAAAACCCTAATCTCTCCATTCGAACGGTGGCTCGTAAAATAGGGATGTCGCCTGGTTTTGTCCAAAAATCAAAACAACGTTTGGGATTTAAGTCGTATAAAGTAAAAACAGTTCCAAATCGCAACAACAAACAGAACTTGGCAGCAAAATCACGGGTTCGACGTTTGTACTGCGAATATTTAACGAAGTTTTCATGCGTTGTTATACGATGAAACTTATGTCCTGGAGGATTTCAAGCAGCTTCCAGGGCTGGCTTTTTATTATGCTATGGCCAGAAATGCTACAGCTGAGCATTTCAGAACGAAGAAGGCATCGAAATTTCCCAAAAAATACCTTGTGTGGCAAGCAATTTGCACGTGTGGCAAAAAGAGTAAATCTTTCGTCACTACAGGCACAATCAACAAGGAGATCTATCAGAAAGAGTGTCTGCAGAAGCGATTGCTACCCTTCATCAAAAATCACAAAGAAAAACCTTTGTTCTGGCCCGATTTGGCATCATGCCACTATGCTAAAACTGTGATGGAGTGCTACCAAGCAAATCAAGTGAACATTGTACCAAAAACCTCAAACCCGCCAAATTGCCCAGAGCTACGACCAATCGAGAGATATTGGGCTCTGACGAAGCGGAAGCTTTCTGGAAAGAAGCAAGAAATCAAAGACATCAAACACTTCCAGCAAATTTGGACAAAGACGGCTTCTACGATTTCTGAAGAGTCTGTACAAACCCTAATGGACGGAGTTAAGCGCAAAGTTCGAAAATTTTATGCAAATACCGAATAACTATGTTTTGTCTTCACGAATTGTTAAAACACATCCCATGAATCTGAAATAAACAACTACGACGGAAGTATAATGCGAAATTTATGTTTTATTCATGTTTTGAGGTGTCCGGATTATTGCGGGTACATACCTTATCTATCTAACACTGTTAGCAATAGAGAGTTGGCATTCCTACTATTCTCATCCAGTCTTCTTCAACCGGGTGCCCTGATGGTTCCTATCATTCCCCAGTAGTAGCATGAAATATTCATATAATGATGTATATATTTAAATTAGGAAAAAAAAATACTACAAGCATACGTATCTTTTATAGACTTACGGGATGTAATGTTTGCCTAGCCCCTTTATTCGGCCTTTGTTCCAAATATGTCAATAGTGCAACGATTATCGACAACATCATTTTACTAACAGGTAGATCCATTTATTCAGAAGCAATTGAGACATTATCAATCAATTTTTAGTTATTTACTTCCGCGTAATTTTTGATTTTCTTCACTTTTTAGCTATGACTTCAAGGGGTTCAGCTGAACAAATTATCTCTACGAACATCGAATGATCTAAATTTGACTAAATTGAACCAATAAACCGAGTAATTCAGTCTTGATATACAAAAAATAGTCACACGTTATAAACTGTTTACATGGATAAAATAACAATAATTTAACAAGAAAGCCGTAGATCCATTGTAAGGAATTTTTTTTCTCTATGTTCCCAACTATGTTGTATTACTACGTACTAGAAATGCTGTTATTGGTAAATTTTTTAAAGGAAATGAATGAGTTTGTCCCTATGCTTGCGGATGAACGGCAATACACGCTTTTTCAGGCATTCTTCGATGTAAACTTGGAATGTCATCGTCGAGTATGTGATGAACGGTTCCTGTAGAGGGTTTACTTTCAATAATTAAACAGGACTCAAACATTACCGATACAAAACTCTTTATTCCGCCACAGTTCCTGGTTTACATCCGTTCGTCACAAAGCGTCAAACTATTCTCCCCCTTCTGCTCGTACGCACCTGACAGTTCGTACCAAAGTTCATGTTCCCCAATAAGGTGTGCTTCATCGTAGCATGTGACTGTATGTGACGCGTCCCTACATCCCCATTAACACATCCTGCTCTTATATGGCAGGTAACTACGGAACCACGCTGGTTCCTGGCGACGCCGTTTCTGTCCAGGTTTATCCACATCTTGTATGCTAACAGGATTAGTTGTACTAGAATCACTAGCTTCGTCAGGTTCTGCAGTCGATGTCTCGGTCGGCGTTTTATTCTATGTGTCGCCGTTACTGGTCCTCTGGTTGCTTGTTTCCGGGATCTTATTCAGGTGAGAAGTGATTCTTCTGTACTCGTTCATTGACACCGTAGATTTAATTGTAACATCCAATCGCGTTTTTGTGAGCACTACAAATTCTTCATTAACGAATCCAGTGCTCAGCATGTTGTACTTTTTGTTACGTTTCAACTTTCACTGATATTTAACTTTTTCATGCTTGTTTGCGTTTGTCGCTATATTATTTCCCCATTTCTTTCATTATGGCATCGTGGTCCCTCAATGCTTCGTCGTCGCAACTAGGTGTGATAAGCGGTAGTTTGGTTCAAATTTTCAGTCCAAACAGTAATTCTGCTGGCGAACGTCCAGACGTTGAATGGGATGCTGCCCTGTACGTCAGAAGAAACTTCTGTAGTTTTCTACGTCAGTCATGACCCTGGCAATCCTGGCAATCTGTAAACGCTTTAGTACTGTCCTGTTCTGGCGTTCAACTTCCCCATTCATTCAGGGACAATAGGGAACTGTACAGTACTGTACCGTAGTCTTTGCAAAACTTCGAAAACGTCTCACATTCTTCACTCAATTTTGGTGCATTGTCAGTTGTCAGCGTGACAGGTATTCCGTGATGACTGAAAACCGTAGTCACACACTTTATAGTACCTAGTGTAGTAATCTACTATAACCAGCAACTACTGTCCCTCCAGCAATGGTCCCAACCAAATCTTCTTCCCACGGTCTAGCAGGTAAGCTTCGCCAGGTCATGGGTTCCGGAGCGTCTGGAGCAGACACTAGCAAGCATCCTCTACAACCCTTTACATAGAGTCAACGTCGGAGTCTAACCCACCAACCGATGATCTAAGATGGCTTTTCATCATCCGGGTGCAAGGGTAAATTTCGTGAGCAAGGTTAAGCACTTGCTGTCTCAGGTTCCTAGGTACAATTATTTGATCTCCTCTCATCAGCACATTACCAACGCGAAACAGATCTCTTCCTATAATGTGGTATTCCATCGGTAGTTCAAACAAACGTCCACTGCTTTGGGCTTTAAAAATCGTTGATATGACTTGATCCTGTTCAGAAACACGGTTTATTGCTTAGTAGCGGATAGCTGCAGTTGTAGCTGCTGCTCGCCCAACTTCATTCACGAAAAATTCTTCAGTGACATTGAAAGGTGCTGGTCTCAGCGTAGGTAACCTAGAAAGCGCATCTACTATGTTCTTCTCTCCTGATATGTGTTTAACACTGTACTGAAACCCCTGAAGTCGTAAGAACCCTCTTTCCACACGCGCTGCAACTGCTGTCCACCCATATGCAACAGTTTCGCCCTCATCTTCGGTTGATCCGTAACGTCGTACGCGGCAAAGAAGATTTCCAATGAAGTTTTCCACACTTTCCATTCCTTTGCCAGATGATTTTTTTTATCTCTTCGCATAGGAAATTCGGAAGCACTCGCGCTTCATTAATCTACAAAGAAATAAATCCCGCAACGTCATCAGTCTTGCATACTTCAGTCCAAACAAAAAAAAAAACATTCCACAGGATGAGTGCTAAAATTGGGCGTACAAAATTCAAACACAATCATTGCTGTTTACGTAACCCCCTCAGAGGTTAGGTTTTAAACTGAATGTATTTTTTTAATTAGTCACTAAAACACACAAAGCTTACTCCAGGCATATTATCAGATTACCTACTTTTTCCGACTGCCCTCCTCGGAGGCGTCACTTTCTACCTCCTCAAGGGGTTTATTTTCTTTTTTTTTTCGTTTTCAGTGGAATAGCTTTTCTTTCTACCTCCTCGAAGGTGTCACATTCTTTTCTTCTTCCGAGGAATCAATTTTTTTTCTTTTTGTCTCCTCAGAGGCATCGCATTCACACAACTTCCCGTAACTCAAATTCCTCAGAATCGGTATGCATCAGTTCAATTCCTCAAAATAGAACCTTTAACCCTTTCTTTTCCCCCACCCCCCCCCCCCCCCCCCCCCCCTCCCCCCCCCCCAAAAAACCCCCCCCCCCCCACACAACAACCAAAACCCACCACCACTCCCTCCCCAACCCCACTCCCAACCCCAAAACCAAATTCCCTTAACTTCTTTGCCCCTCTACCCGTTATTTTCATGAATGGCGTGCGTCACATAACTCTTTTTTTTTTTTTTTCGCACAGTGGTCAAAAAGTCGATTTTAACGCTCTCAACTCATAGCTCCCTAAATAGTGGAGCTAGAGCGATGGCGTCTTTGGCAAAGTTGATGGATATGACAAGCTTCATATTTTGACGGCATGATTTTTGTGATCAATCCCCCTAAAAGTGAGATAAAAATTCAACTTTTTTTAGGATTTTAAGATAGAGAGTTGATGTCTTCAGCAAAATTGTAGAAAAAGTCAATACAAACAACTTTGCTGAAGACATATAAATCGTATGTCTCGCCCAATTGGAGATTGGGCCGTTGTCTGGCGATGATAAGAAGCTGCTAGCAAAAGAAGCGATTCAAATTGAAAACGGCATTGAAAATATAAATGTTTAATAATAATTGAAATAAAAATCGGTGTAATTATAGTAACATATAATGAATAAAAATATTGACTAAAAATAAAATGTAAAATTCAGCTGAAAATAATGAGTTTGAAGGTGTGGTTACCATGACAACGCAAATTTTTGTACTGTTTGAATCATGAAATATAGTAAAACCATCGATATTTGTTTTGAGCATAACTCCCCAGCAGACGGTTGTGGACGGACTAACTAACCACCACTTGAAAGCTCATATAATGTACTATTAGATGCAGTCAACTCTATCTGCTCCTACCTGCTCCTAAGTGTGGTACAGCCGTCGAAAATACGACGAAAAAAAAACCGGAAAAAGTTCAATAACTCATCCCACTGAAATAATACAGGTATAGTATGTTCTAGAAAATTTCGTATTTTGATATTGCAAATAACTTTGTAGAACATTATATTGTCCTTAAAATTAAAAACAAAATGTTTCGGTGAAAAATGTGTTTTTGGAGGTTAGTTCTTACAAAACGCTCTCTATCTCCAATTGGGTGAAACATACGATTTATATGTCTTCAGCAAAGTTGTTTGTATTGACTTTTTCTACAATTTTGCTGAAGACATCAACTCTCTATCTTAAAATCCTAAAAAAATTGAATTTTTATCTCACTTTTAGGGGGATTGATCACAAAAATCATGCCGTCAAAATATGAAGCTTGTCATATCCATCAACTTTGCCAAAGACGCCATCGCTCTAGCTCCACTATTTAGGGAGCTATGAGTTGAGAGCGTTAAAATCGACTTTTTGACCACTGTGCGGCCGTTGTGGCGCTGCCTCCTCCCCCCCCCCCCCCCACTCGGACAACGAAACAACGCAAACGCATATAACACGAACTACAACAAAATACAATATTATCGCAACATCACCCCAACAAAAAAACAACACAACAAAATACCATCTTTTTTTGTTATAAAATATTACACCACCAGTTCACCACTGCAGAACGGAAGAGTGGAAAAAAAAAAAAAAAAAAAATCCCCCCACCAGCACACGAAAAGGAAGCAAGCAATAAAAAATTATTATGAATAAAACCCCCCCCCACCACCACACAAAAACCCAACCCCAACAATGATCCCCCCCCTCTCAAACTAGACCAAGCTTTAATAACCACCCATTATCCTAAACATACCCTTTTATAAAACGACAAAAGGGGGGGTGGGGGGACATATAACAACACCCATACATACCCACCCCCAGAAAAAAAAAAACCCCCCTCCAACAACAAAAAACAACAATTCCAAAAAACAAAACACTCTACAACAGGAGGCCCCCACAGGGGGGGGGCAGAAGCCCCCCCCCTATTCACAAACAGTTACCAAGGGGGGGTTGCATTTCCACCCTCCCCATCCAAAGTGCTTCAATCGGGTGCCCTGATGGTCCCTCCCATTCCCATGAATATAATGGTGTATATATTTATGTAAATGAAAAATACTACAAGCATTCGTATCTATAATATATGATCTTCATTCGGTTGTTCCTGAAATGCAAGAAATGCTGTAAAATGTTAAAGTGTAGAAATCTGTGTTTCGCGCTTAAGCAAGTTTTCGTTCGTTTTCAGCGATAGCAGCATTTCACCACAATCTTAATGTGAGGTATCCTGAAAAAGTTTGTATAATAGATTATAATAGCTTTATTGAAATTTTACAAAACTTTACAAATTATACATTTTAATTTACTGTTGCCATGGTCACTATTTGCTACTTGATGCTGATTTGATAACAGCAATCCGCTTTTATTTTAGCTGACCTTATAGTTATTGCTACTGAGTTAGGCAAGGGAAGATTTAACTGGAAGGGATTTAAAGATAAATGGGCAAAAAAAACAATAAGTAATCTTTGAATAATCTATGAAGTAAAATAAATAAAACAATATTACCAAACATAATGACATTGTAAGTTATGATTAAGTATTGACGAAGATTGAAATGTCAAATCAAACACCAAATGGCACACAGCGCTGCATGAATCAGATCAGCTCAGAATTGGTAAAAAGTCCATTTGCAAACCGGAAGTGAAAAATACATTCAGCAATAAGTGCAAAAGCCTACCACAGATTCCGTAATTTTCAAAAGCCTACCACAGATGTAATTTTCTGCGTTATATACTGGACATATATGGAATGCTAGATGTCATAAATTGAAGGTATATTTCGTGTTTAAATCAGATACCGTTAAATCAGGTTTGTTGTATGAAAATGTGAAGGTCATGATATGATGGAAATAATACGATGTTGTAAAGAAATACTACATAATGTACATATAATAATTAAATGCCGTTATTTGCCTCTTTCGCTGCGATGTTAGATGATTGAAACTCTAAAATAGCGAAAATTCCAACGTGATATAATGAAATAAAGTTGATAACCTGGCAGCCTAGCAAAATAGCAAAGAAAAATTTCATATGAGTATGACTACTGCCCAAAAACGGAAACTCAATAAATCCAAAACGAAAAAAATTAAAAATGAATGACAGGAAATTCTTCGATAACTCTTTTTTTCCTACTGGGCCCCTAAATGACTCTCCACGTCTGTAAAATAGAAAATGTAGGATCATAAACAATTATATTTGTAAAGTCTGCATGTCTGCTGATCCTGCTGCAATTGTAGACGGACTTGCATTATCATAGCCACGGGGGAAGAAAACAATTCAAAACCATTACACAATACCTGGGAATTCTATGGATGATCTGAAATTATATACCGTTTAAAGAATACTTCCATTTTTCGTGGTAGGGTAAGATTTCAGCATGCTACTTTACCGGGGTCACGCTGCCTACATCGCCTTGGTGCGGCTGCCACCTAATGTATAGTTGACGCGATACAGCGTTTCTTACTCAACCGTTGGAGGCCATGACAGACGCTGTTTGAGCCGCACCTCCTTGGAGGACAGACGCTCAGCACGCACCTCCTCAATCTAGCTGAAGTCAGAAGGACAACAGTGCCCAGGCTGCACTACCAGCTAAGTACGCAACCCTTAGCTGGCGGTCTTTGTCATCTCTTGACCCGTGGAAGCATGAGGGAGGAACTTGTGAGGACCATAGCTATGTTGCGGGGACGCACGCTCCATCCCAGGTGTCTACTCACCATTTTGCAGCCCAAAAGAAGGGGGAAGACAGTAAAAAAAAAAAATCCATCTTTTCGTTTTTAAATTCGCCCACCTGGGAGGGCAAAAAAAAACATAACAAAAAAAAACAAAAAAAAGGGAAGGAAGGGGGCCGAACAAAAAAAAAACCCCGCCCCGCCGAGAAGCCAAAAAAAACTCCCCACTTCAAAAAATTTTTGCCAACAAATTTTTTATCATAAAGGACGGCGAAACAAACGTACCCGAATACTTTAAACAGTTTCCGGGTCTGGCTTTTTATACCGCAATGCAAAGAGACTTCGTTGTCGACCATTTCCGCACAAAGAAGGTATCCAAATTCTCGAAGAAGTATTTGATTTTGCAGGCCATATAATTAGCTTCGTCTCTACCGGCACTATCAATAAGAATGTGTACGAGAAATGATGTCTGCATAAGCGGTTGCTACCGTTAGCTACCGTAAGCTCTGTTTTCGCCTGAGTTGACCTCTTGTCACTATGCGAAATCCGTCCTGGAATGGTATAAAGTACAAGAGGACAGATACGTGCCAAAAACAGCCAATCCACCAAATCGTCCAGAACTTCGTCCAATAGACAAGTACTGGGCTCTAGTTAGGCGGAAACTCTTCGAAACTAAGAAGAAAGCAAATGGTACCGATGATTTCAAGAAAAGATGTAGAATCGTCACGGCGCACATTGGCACAATTCTGAAAAAAAGATGGTCATAAACATTTTCCCCCTTTTGTCATCATTTTATCGACTAGGTGTCTTCAGAAGAGTTGCTCAAAATGTTATTCCGCATCTTTTGAAAAAACACGCCTAACCTTTCATAAGCGCTTAACTACACTTTCAAACTTTTTCCAGCTACGAGATAACGGGTTATTGTCTTGAACAAAGTTGTAGAGCAGGTAAATTTAAGAAAAGTTGCTAAAGACACTAAGTTTTCAGAGCCTAGCGTTAAAGAGAGATATTTTCTTTCAGCACTACCTTAAAATCAGTTTTTTGAGATAATTAGTACTTTGTTCTAATTTGACGATTTCAATATGTTCTAAGAAACTAAAACCCATGTTTTTATTCATCTACGAGTGCCCGTAGGATATCTAAACATAGCCAATAAAACACGTTTCAGGCTGTTCATTCAAGACTGGAGCGTCCGGCGCTTGTGCAGTGCTTTAGTTCGGAGCTATTTTGCTGATTTAGACTAGGATGTCCCTTAAAATCAGTTTTACATTCTAACGCTTTAGTTTCAATTGTTAGGAAAAAATAATCTTGAGACGAAGTGTAGAAAAAAATATGATGCATGTTTTTGCCGAACTAAGTGTTTGGGTATATTTTATTGTTCAAAAGTTAGGGGAAATTTTAACGAAAAACATGTCCG
This sequence comes from Aedes koreicus, assembly GCA_024533555.2. Classification (NCBI taxonomy): domain Eukaryota; kingdom Metazoa; phylum Arthropoda; class Insecta; order Diptera; family Culicidae; genus Aedes; species Aedes koreicus. Next base: position 60,453 of record JAHHFK020004744.1, on the reverse strand, counting down.
ATTTTAAGCAGTCCCCGCCGCTCGTGTGCCCCAGGAGTACCCGGGCTCATGTATATAGCATTTTGTTCCTTGATACCCATTAAAACATGAATTTGATGGTTTTCTGGCCAATTCTCGCCTAAACCATCATAAGGTCAAAAAACACATGTTTTTAGTTAAAATTACCCGCAACAATTGAATGATAAGCTGTATTAAAAAAACTTTGTTCTAAATAATGTGCGCTATAACGTTTCCTATATATTCTTTGAAGACAACTTTTTCTCAAAATGAGAAACAAAAAAGTTATAATAAAAAAACTCAATTTTTTTAGAGACACCTTGATTTAAATCAGAAAAATAGCTCTATCATGGTCGAATGAAGAGCTAGAAAAATGATGTTTTCAGCAAAGTAGCTTAAAATTATATTTCCTACAAACTATCTTTTAACGTCACTCTTCTATTGTGTTTTGTTCAAAAGTTAGCAATAGTGCCGCCCTAGCGGTGAAGTTTTGAACTACAAAATTATAACCAAAAGATGGACATCTTGTTAAGATACCACTTTGTAGACAACACCATGATTCGGAAACGTAACCCTTAGGAGTTATTAATTTCGCCGTGAACAATGGCTTTTCCGATCACTGTGCGGGTGAACGGAGCCGAACGATCCAAATGATTGGTATCAAACGGCATAGGTTGAATAAGTAGGTCTTCCTTTGACCTTACTTTTTCTTTCACCTAGACACCATGCACCATGACACCATCGGATGCACGATCCGATGTATCGGTCCAGGTAACTTCGAATACGACGACACCAGAAATGTTTCTTTATTGCTTCCAGCGTTTTTTCCACTCCACTTATGTCCAAGGTCGTCGCGATAGGATCGTGCAACTCGTCAACAAGCACGATCTGGACCCATCTATTTCTTCCCGGCACTATACCTTCGCAACACTTCCTCCTTATTTAGAACTGTGGATTTGTCGGCCTCTGTTGTCTCCTGGTGGCGCTGATAACACTTGCGTAATTTGGTGAATCATTTCATCCTTCCGTTACAACTTCTAGGACATCCCAACAAACATCGGTGTTGAATTAGAGCTTGTTCAAGCAAATTTGGAGAAGCTATTCAGCTGTTTCTTCTTGAATAGCTTCTCCAAATTTGTTTGAACAAGCTCTAATTCAACACCGATGTTTTTGGATGTGCCACTACCGGATCCGGTTCTTCGTTTTCCGGATCTTCAACTTAAGCAGTCCACGTGTTTCATTTTCTCACCTTTCCAATGCACAAGTTCATAGTCATATCTTGTAGTTTCAACAACTATCGTCTAACTACTGGCAACATTTGCTTCTTCCCCACAGCCTTCGGCTTGTAGTAGAGCGTTTCCAGTCGAAATGACCTACCGATCAACTTCGAGTGTCTCCGACTTAATTGAAAATTTGTATACACGTTTTACCCACGAAAGTAAAATTTTTTCCACTGATGCAAAAAATTTTTGGACTCAAGGGTCAGTTTTAAAAGGGGGTAAGCATTTTGAATAGCACTTCAATTAATAATTTGTAGCTCGAAAACCTTTGGTTGTACAAAAAGCTGCATGAGAACAAGCTGTGGTCCTATGTGTGAAAGTTGTGAAAAAAATATACACTGAGAAAAAAATAATTTCGGAAAAACAAATAAAAAATTGACATTAAAATTTACATGTCGAAACAATCGATTTTTTGATTTTTTTTTATTTTTGTATTGTAAAAACTTGAAGTTATTACGTAAATTTTAGTGAAGACTCCAGGATGGAGAAATGTCAGAAACAAAGTTTTTAGAATATCAACTTTTGGTGTATTTCTCAAAATTTTAATATTTGCATGTATTCTGATGATCATATTCGAATAATATTCGAAAATACGACCTTTTCATAAATTACTCCTGTTTCATCAGTAACCACAAAACGTTTTTCCTACACTCTCTCCCCCCCATCCCCCACAGCCCCCTCCCATGACTTCTTTTTTTTACTCTTCCCCCACAACGACAACAAACGAAAAAAAATAATTTATTATAAGAATTATTATGACACAACAACTGCAAAGGGGCCTCCCTTCCCTCTTGCCTACCATGCATTGTGGTAGCTAGGTAAGAGTTTATCTGCTCAATCAGATACCGCCTTTCAAACATGCCCTACGCTCAATTTTCAACTACTTCTATTCAATTTTCACAACCTGCCGTGCTCTTACGGACCTATCAATACTTCACATCTTAGGTTCTAGCAGAAAATTGCTGTCCACTCCTAGAGTTGCATATTGATAAGAATGATATTTCCAATTTTCAAACATTATAACTAAATACGTGCTTCGTGCAACAACAAATAACATGATTAGTTTAAATGTATGTTTATATATATTATGAAGGCTTGATGTTACATCATTTAAAAACAATTTTGCCTCTATATGATGATCTGAACGCGGAACAAAAGAGTGATTTACCATAATCAATTTAGTTTGCTGAAAGATATTGCTCCATTCTGTAACTCCCTGTTCATAGTCTTCTTAAGATACATAACGAAATGACATCTTCGTTAATCAATCATTATTTTTATGATTGGCCCAATCGTATAATTTTTTTGTTGAATTTGTTATTGGGTGTTCATGTCCTTTAGCTATACTTGCGTTTCTTGCCATTCGTTTTGATGTTCTAGAAACTTCGAAAGTTGATGTTCTAGAAACTTTTTTCCCTGACATTTCTCCATCCTGAAGTCTTCGCTAAAATTTGCGTAATAACTTCAAGTTTTCACAGTCAAAAAATAAAAAAAAATCAAAAAATCGTTTTTTGAGATATATAAATTTTCATGATAATTGTCGATTTTTTTCCGATTTTTTTTTCTCAGTGTATTTTCTTTTACTCTGAGAAAAATTCTATCACTATACCGACAATTGAATCATGGTCAAGATGACTATTGCATTTAAACAACCAAAAAAACAACCCCCTTCTCTTCTTCCTTCTCAAAACACCCCATTAATTTTAAAAAAAAAAAAAAAAAAAAAAAAAAGAGGAACTAAAAGGCTCCAACTTTGCCTAAGGAAATGATTATTTATAGTCATAAAAAAAAATTATGGCCTATTTTCGAAATACATCGCTAAATAATTGCTATTTTAATTATGCCAACACTTTCGAACAATGAAACCTGGAAGAGCTAAATCGAAGGAGTATATTCACTTCAAAAGCAAATGAAAATTGAAGAATAGTAAAAAATGAGGTTAACACTTGACAGCGCGATAGTGTTGTCGCTGTGAATGTCAAAAGTGGCGCTGTTCCATCTTACAAGCCTTTCCTCTAGTAGCATTCGACCCTGATGCGCCTACTACTCCGACGGCAGAGCAGTGCATTGAAACAATCAATAAGGTAGCTGGCTTTGTGTAAGGCAGGTGATGAGTGGAAGCTGAAGTGCGCCACAATAAACTTGCAAGGTGCTGCAAAACTGCACAGAAAAAAATAATGAATTTTAACAAATGCGTAAAATTTCCTCTCGTTTAATTGCAAGCCAAAGCAAGCGTTAACAACTTAATTGTTTGCAATCTTCCATACAACAGACCTGGTTCCAGCGATATCAGGTTTAAATTTTCATGAAAAATTTATTGAAATTTATTGTATCTTATCATTTTATTTTATCATCCCATTATTTTATGCCAAATCTAGCATTTCCTCTATGTGCATTAGATAACGTAGAAAATTAAATGTTTCTTTTAAACTGTGCATGATAGGAGAACCAATCCCTGTTAATGAATATACTACCGTATGTAAAGCTTTGGTTGAGCTTAGGGCCTATTCATAAACCACGTAGACTTATTTTTGATAATCTCAGGCCCCCCTCCCCCACGTAGACTTTTTTCCTTACATTTTTTTTGAAATTTTGTATGGAGCGTAGACTTTGGTAAGACCCCCCTCCCCCAGAAAAGTCTACGTGGTTTATGAACAGCCCCTTATGTTCATTTCACCTAAATAAATCATCAAATAATCAAAACCCCGTGTTTTTTACATCGAATGTTATTCAATCAGTGCCGAATATGTACGATTTTGCAGAAAATGCTTTCCAACACATATGTAGTTGGAAATATTACTAAAAATGTTGTAAAGCCTTGTATAGTACGCCAGAATATTATAACAATTTCATTTGCCAGCTAACAAGATTTACTTTCCCGTAGGGTTCGAATGTTCAAAATCAATTGAAACTAAGTTATGGGAAAGAATGTACATAGCTCGAAAAAGTAGTGGAAATTTCGGTTCACTATCATGCACAGAAATGGAGCGTCACATACCGCACAACTTTACATAAATCGTGTAACGTTGTGGGACATTCCATATCTGGTACATTCTTCTGTGATTGGCATTTCAAATTCTATTAAAACTGTCTGGTTCTGGTGACATTAATGGCGCTCAGTTAGACCCTTGTGCTCGGTATGCCCTTAATACCACTACTCTCATTTTAAAAGTGTTAATATTGTAGATGTCATCCATATCTGAGCAGAGCTCTGTTGAAAAATTAGGCAAACCACGAACAGGTTGCTCAGTCCATGAATGATCTTTATTTGAATGTATCACGTGATTCGTGCTTCTTATTAACGACTCGCAAAAAAATCTCATCAGCAATCATTCAATCATTCAACCAATAAGGTTTATCATCCAACTGAATCAATTATCCAGCTAAGAATAACAATAATCTCTTCTCGACCGGAAATCCCACCGATCTGACAGGAGAATACTGAGGCTATACGTAGCGTTGCAAAAATTAACTGAATCAAACTAACCTCACAAAATATACATCCAGATTTACGTCATTGCATTTTCACAAAACATCATAAAGAATAAAAATAAAAACAGTCGTCCCGATATTGCACGTGCTGAGCATGGGATTTACCACTATAGTGATATCAAATTGCCATGACCAGCGTAATAGAAAAGGTCTCACGGTGTCTCTGAAAGAACAACTCATTAAAAAAAACAGTGTCGCTGGAAAAACCATCAATCGGAAGCTAAGTCTTGTTCCATTCAAAAGAAGATTGTATGAAAATTTTATCATTTTATCAGACCAACGATACCTTTAAAAAATAAAGGGTAAATTTTGAAAACAATCTCTTATGAAAAATTGATACCTTTAAATCCATTTGGTGGAAGCAGCTGAATAATTTCCAATCATGTTACTCAACCAGAGACACCGTGGCTTACTCGACCATGACCGCCCCGAAAACACGTGCTGGTGCCGTCTTGGGATCAGTGAACGGTAACCCTCTACTTATGACCCACGATCATTCTTGTTATCTGGATCTGCACAGGAACTATCTGAGGCGCAGCCTAGGGGGTAAAGAATAAGATAACTACCGAATAATTGAGGTCGTTTCAAGCCAAAACTAAACAAAAACTACCCGACCCGAAGCTCAGTCAGGTCTAAATAATCGGCAGAACTAACCAGCTCAAATCGATGACGTCAGAGCCTGCGAATCTTATTTTCACGTCTAGACGGTATGAAGAGAACCCTCGATTGACGTCACAATCGACTGGAACGATTAGGTTTGATCGATATCTTGTATCAGCTTATGGCACGGTTAACGAGACTGAGTTATAGAAATTGGATCGGCTCAGGTTGAATGACCTTTGCAGTTTTTTGTTGAGTCATGTTTATTTCCTCAAACAACTAGATCAATCAACGACCAGATTGGAGACGCAAAAAAAACCTTGACAATACCGATCCTGTCTTTTGCATGCAATGAGTGCCGGGTGCTAATTGCTTGACAAACACCGGCAGCGTGTGGTCCGTGCAGAAGTGCATTGGATTGGCCAACCGACTGTCTCTCAAATATGGAGAGGATGCTAACTTACTGCGAAGTTCATAGGTAGTCAGTAGGCTGGTTGAAATTTCAAAATGTTCGTGTCGCACAGTTTTTATCTTATAAACATTTGTATTTATTTTACCAATGACTGATGAGACGGAACATAATACACGAGAACAATTTTATTCATTAAAGTCAGTTCAGTTGGGAAGAGTAAAATTTTGCATCAGCCTAATACCCACATGGCACCTGCCAAGAAGTTATACTAGGGTTTCAAGGTAATCATTTGCATAATATTACTTTTCCATGCTTTGAGTAAACACAAAGGTATATGCGAAAAAGTAAATTGTTGATTTTATATTGTTCCAATCAATATGTAAATAGAGCGGTTGATGTGTGTAGGTCATGTGTAAACTATCAGAACTACATAACAAACCAAATGAGACTTGGGGTCAGAATGCTAGCAGCCGCGTAAATCCTTACTCTTGCGTATTTTGAGCGCAATCCGAAAATTCCCTTGTGATCCACTTGGGGTTGTTTGTTTTCTAATGTCTTGTGTTATATTGTGTGCTGTAGAACCTCACTAAAGGTGGATTCTAGGGCTTGAATGCTGTGCCCTCGTGGTGCTTTGCCCTAGAAGATTGAAGGCTTCAACGCAATTGCGTACAGGCGAAGGGTCAGTGCTTGGGAAGATTTGGTTGCTTCGTATACATACTGCATGGTGTTCAATTGTTTCTTCGAATGTAACTGGCAAGGATTTAAAAAAAATGTTTGTTTAATTCCAAAGGCATTTGCAAAAGCCTTAAAATCTACCAAAAAAAAGTTTCTGAAAGTAAATAATGTTCTCTTATCTACTTCAAATCAACTTACCATCTGTAACAAAATCGGTTTTAGGTGCTCACCAAAACGAATAATCTTAAAGAGTTATACCCTTTTCATTTTCAGAGATAACTAGGGACTGTTTTCGACAAAAATCATCTGTTTCTTCCGATATATCTATCATTCATGCATAGAAATGAATAAAATTCTACAACTGAAAATATATGCGTCAACTTTTATTGAACTTCATCTGGCATTGATTACAACAAATTAAGTGCTCACAAGAGGAGTTGTAATGGAAAACATAGTAAAATAAGATTTCAGTATTTAGTATGCCCACTTTTCATTGAATTACTTGGCATGCTTTCGACCAGGTTGTCGAGGTATGCTTCATCGATGTTCTTCCACACTCCCGTTTCATTTTACTCAATTTTTGATTACAATTGTAAACTATCTCTTTTTCTCTCATGGAAATGTTACTCAATTTTCGTAAAAAGTGGATCTACTCATAAATTGAGTAGATCCACTTTTTAACGAAAATTGAGTAACATTTCCGTGAGAGAAAAGGAGATAGTATACAATTGTAATCAAAAATTGAGTAAAATGAAACGAGAGTGCAGGCTTCATTTAAAGCTGTGAACAGTTTGGTTTTGTTCGTCACTTCACCTTTATCAACCTGTCTATATAAAAACGAAAGGGTGAGATATGTCAGTGACATAACTGCAAAGTTGACGTAGGACTGCTTGTTGATGTGAACAAATTGATGTCATCGAATTAATAAATTTCTACTATATTTTATTCAGTCTAAAGAACCATGAAACCCTATGCTATTAGTGCATGGCTTCACTATTGGTTCTCCATGAAAATTTATAGAAACTGCAGTTCAGGTCGAATTAACTGTTAATAATATTTTGTTTGTTGAATGTTCAACGTGCTTGTGAGTTTTAAATGGATCCTGTGTTTAAATTTACACTAAAAATAGAGCGAAAACGAACAACTTAACCTAACACTCAGTGGACTAGTATGGACATTTTCGCTTTGCAAAAAGTTCCACAGGCTGGAGCGGGAATCAATAGGAATCCCTCACTTCATGAAAATCGCTTGAACGACGGATGACGCCGCTAACCACTTGACCACGAAGATGACGTGGGCGATTGGTTTGGCCATTTTCTCCGGGACGCGGCTTTTTAAGCAACGCCATGTTGAACCGGTGCGTTGTAATGAAAATTTCGATGAGCTCAAGAGAAATTTCAATCAAACATACTCTTTAGTTGGTAAATTGATTTGATCGTCCTTAAAAGGACGGATTTTAGTTGTTTACGGAGGGAACATGGTTCGCGATTGAAATTATCAGTCTTCTTGGGCTGCAGGACGTTTGACAGGACACCACTCTGTGAAATGGTTAAACCGGAGAAAAGTTTTTTTCAGCTCCTCGTCGTTACGGCTGGCCAGCTGAAGGTGACGTGGGATGATTCTGGTCTTCTTGTTTTCACGGGCGGCGTTTTCTACCAACGTGCTCCGCAAACACGACTGTCGCATACGGATGCACAGCGAGAACTGATAATTGGTCGGACCCGCGTAACGCTTTCGATTTAAAAAAAAAAAGAACGGCGCCCCTATGCAGGAATAGAAAAGAGAGACGTCAAAACCGACCACAAATTTTCGATAGGGTTGAGGTGTGGATTATGGTAGCCATTTCAACAGTTTAATGTGATTTACTTTGTAGAACTCAGTTTATTTCCGAGCTGTGTGCTTTGGGTCATTGTCCTGCTGGAAAATGAAGTTTTCCTCAAGTCCCATTTTAAGCAGCGATTCCTCCAAAATTTGATTGATTATATCAATGTAACGATCAGCAGTCAGAATGTCTTCGATTATCACGGGATTCCCTACGCCGGATCACGCAAAGCACCCCCATACCATAATACTTCCTTCATGCTTCACAGTCTTCTGTACGTTCTGCTCCAACAAGCGTTCTCCAGACTTCATCCAAACACGAGGGCGCTGTTTCTTGCCAAACAATTCGAATTTGCTCTCATCAGACCACATCAATTTTTTTTCCAGAATTCAACGGGCTGTTCAGCATACTTTGAGCAAATTTTAATCGTTTGATTTGGTTGACTTTTCTAATTAGAGGACTTCGACTTACATACTTGCTCTTCAATCCTGACTCTTGCAGTCTGTAGCAATTATTTTTTCGGATACCTTCAGATTCAAGTTCTCACGTATAGTACGACTCGTTATTGATGAACAACTTCTTCTCAAGAAACACACATCGTTTTAGAATGATTTAAAATTGTTTGTATTATAAATGTTTTATAAACGTATTGCAAAACATGTCAAGTTCGAAGTGGTTTGGATCTCTTGTATTCTATATATCACTCTGACTAACGGTTGAGCAAAAAATACTTTTTTCTGCTGCAAGTGGATAATACTTTATTATTGTTCTTAAAAGCATGGTTCCATACATTTATAAAACATAAACAGGACAAGATTTAATGGGCAGTTCTATATACTGTTGAAATAACATTACATCAACCATGTTTTGAAAAATGTGTTTGTTTTTTACATAACGATGAATTTGCATTGTACAAGATTATGGTTTCACTGCCAACGGGAAGCAAATCATAGATACTCAGAGTTGACTTCTCAACAATTGGAGTTGGCTTAGCAAATAAGCTACAAACCTATCACGCCAAGAACTAGTGTTCAAATCCCACGTTTGGCAATGATATATTTTAGCATGAAGATAATTTTTTTCCGCTTTGTGTTTTATAAGGCTTCACTTTTTGCGCTTTTTACGTCATATTAAAGTATGAAATAAAGTATTATACACTTAAATTGATAACCTGTTTTTGTCATTTGAAATATTTTTACAAATACAAAAAAAATTTCAAAAAAAATTTAGTTTTGGGTGATCACTCTATTTTTTCCAGTACTGTACAGGGTGCGGCAGAAAATAATGCGAAAATGTTCAAACTTGAGTATTGGGTTAATTCGTGTAGCTAGTGACTAATTTCTGTCGAAAGTGTATTTTTTTATGTTTACTTCCAAGTGCTGCATGCAAACATTCTATTTGTTTTATTGCAAATTCGTCAAAATGTTCGCGAAAGAAGTGATCACCAGTTTGTTGCTCGCCCAGAAGAAGCCGAAAGAGATTGCCAAGGTGGAAGGGTGCCATTTGGCAACAGTTTACCGCATAAAAAGTCCCTGTAGGATGATCCTAAGCAGCGGAAGCCGGAAAGCGGACGTCCGCGCTTTGCACGCACGCCGAACGTGATCAAATCGGTCCGTGCAAAAATTGCTCGCAACCCGGTGCGTTCCATAAGAAAACTTGTAAAGGAAGCCAATATTTCGGAGAAATCCATGCGGAGAATCATCAAAGAAGACCTGCCTGCATCTTCCAGAGCCAGAGTGAAACGCCACTTGATTACGGACCGGGTTAAGGAACTACGAGTGACTCGTTCCAAGAGATTGCTTTCCTTGTTGAAGAAGGACAAAATAATAATCCTGCTCTCCGACGAAAAGCTTTTCAGCATCGATGCTGTGGTCAACAGCCGCACGGACCGGTTCATTTCACCGCAGAAAATGGAGAACGTTCCGGAAAAAGTGAAATTCAAATTTCAAACCAAACATCCGGCTGGTGTCATGATGTTTGGCTTGGTGTCGTTCAACGGTTTGAAAATGCCGCCTGTTTTCATTGATGCTGGAGTTAAAATCTATACCAAAGTGTATATCGGTATTTTAAAGGACCAAGTGAAGGCCATGTGAAGGCCAACTTCTCCGAGGACCAAAACGTTGTCCTACAGCAGGATAGAGCGCCGTGTCACACGTCCAATCGTACCCAACAATGGTTGAACGATAACATGAAGTATTGGGCCAAGGATTTGTGGCCCCCTAGCAGTCCAGATCTTAATCCGTTGGATTATTCGATTTGGGCATATGTTGAAGCACGAGCCTGCATAACATCGCACCCTAGTGTGAAAACCCTCAAGTCAACCATAACACGCACATGGCAGTCAATGTCGGAGGTCTACGTCCGAAAGGCATGCTCTGGTTTCCGGCGTCGTCTCGAGGATGTTATCAATAAAAATGGAGGACACATTGAATAAATTTGTTTAAAAGGACTTTATAAAGATAACTGCACTCGAAAATGTTGTTATTATTGCTTGAATTAGTTGAAAATGGGATTTGAAAGAAATAGAACAAATTTTCGCATTATTTTCTGCCGCACCCAGTAAATTTTCCCCAAAAGATATATGATTTAATTTACAAGTTTTTCAGCCTTTCTCTCACTTTTTTCCCCCCCGAAATTTTTAAAAACCCCAAGCATCTCCTTCTCCCGCCGCCCCCCAGCCCCAACGAGCAACCCCCCGACCCAAAAACCCAAAACCCACCCCCCCCCCCCCGCCCCCCCCCCACCAAACACAAAACACCACCACCCCTCCAAAAACACACACACACACACACACACACACACACACACACACACACACACACACACACACACACACACACACACACACACACATGTATAGTTGGTAGTTGGTAAGGATTGATATTAAAATCAAGTTGGGTAAAATAACACAAGCGTGATACATGATTCAAAAAAAGAAGGCAGCGCGAAAATGAAATGTCATTGGTTATCGATGAAAAAAAAAATTAGATCACAGCTAGCCACGCCGTTAGGTATAAATGAAAGCTGCATTCTTGTGACGAACGTTAGAAGCAACGGACCCCTAAGCAGCAGTACCAACGAAGCAGCAGCAGAACCACTGACGAGGCAACGGAAAGTACAACGTATCATGGCTGAGGCTGGAAACCTCGACCAGAGTGTGGTCATCGCGGTCCGATCACGACAACACACACACACACACACAGCGAACAAAGATCGTGGGAAAAAGTACACAGCGGACCATTTTAAGCGTGAAAATGTTTCGAAAACCATCACATACCGTACTTTACAACCATGGCAGTAATCCGGAAGAACGATAATGGCCCTCCAAGGAAGATTATGGATAAGAAGATCGCTGCGCACTATGTTTAACAACAAGGTTTCGGTGAGCCAGCGGGAAGCGACCAGCAAGTTCAATTTTACGAAGTCGTACATCGGTATGACTCTGAAAAGGAGGGAATAGTATGTCGAAATAAAACACGGACGAGTACACGAGAATAAGTACACCGACGAACAAATCAAAACTGTGAAATCCCAGTGCCGCTGGATGATCCGGCAGTACGGTGGAAAGTCTTTTGTTCTGGACAACAAAAGCTACTTTCCCCTGTCCAAGTCCCAGATGACCGGAAACGACTGTTTTTACAACAAGGACAAAGCGACAACTCCTTCGAAGGTTAAGTAATAATTCGAGCACAAGTTCTAACAAAAAGTGATGCTATACATCGCAATTTACGATAAGCGGATTTCGGTGCCGCACAGTTCGAAAAAGTAGTGTGACTTTCTGTTCAACATCATGCACATAACGGGTGTTCAATAAAAAATGAGAATGATTTCAATACCTTTCTGTAATTAAAGTAAAGAGCGTAAATTTTTTTCTCTCCAAGAAAACTGCTCTCTGGATTCCCTAGAAATGGGTGGCATGTTTTTTTTTCGCTCGGGTGCTGTCAGTTCAATCGAAGATGGCGTCGAAACAGCAAGCACTCCGCGAGCGTGTTGTACGGTTTTACGAAACGCATGGTCATCGTGGAAAAAAGTTTACTTTCGAAACGAAAACGTGCCCGTGAGTACAGTTTTCCGGATCCTGGCATCCCTGAGCGTGGAGCGGAAGGCCGGTAGTGGCCGTCCGACGAAGATAATGAAGAAGAAGAAGAAGAAGGAAGCGTTGAAAAGGCTGTTCGACAACAAGGACGGAACAAGTTTGCCGACCGAAAATATCACTGCTCCCATACCTTAATTCACCGAACATCATCAAGATCGAGCACATCATCTGTCGGAAGAAGACTCGGTCCTCTTTCCAATTTGTTTGAAGTACACGGACGAGCAGATAGCGACCGTGAAATCGCAGTGCCGGTGGATGACGAAGAAATACCGCGGGACGTCGTTCGTGCAGGACGACGAAAGTTACTTTCCGCTCTCGAAGACCCACATTCCAGGAAATGACAGCTACTATTCCAGCGACAAGTCGGCCACACCCCCGAAGTAAAATAAAAGTTTAAGCATAAATTTGAAAAAAAAAAATTATGCTGTACATCGCCATATCGGAGAGAGGGATTTCAAAGCCGTGGTTCAAGCCGAGCGGTCTGGCCATCAATCAACAAGTGTACCAGGAGGAGTGTCTTGAGAAAATTCTTCTGCCGTTCTTAAAGGAGCATCATGCGGATGGGAAGTACGTCTTCTGGCCGGCCAAGGCGTCTTCCCATTACGCCAAGAAGACGCTGGAGTATCTTGAGCAGAAAAAGATATCGTACGTGCCGAAAGAAAGGAACCCGACCAACTTGCCCCAGTGCCGTCCCATTGAGGATTTTTTCGGCTCCCTCAGTGCCCTATGCGAAGCAGTTGACCACGAGGATCCGGAATTGTATCCGGAACATGGACGTTAGTGCCGTCCAGTGCTCTTGTGAGAGGCCCCCTTCTCCAATATTCATTGACGTTTTTTTAAAAGAATAAACATTGTTTCCAATAAAAAATACTTTTAACTATACGACTGAAAAAATTCTCATTTTTTATTGAACACCTGTTAAATGGAGCGTCACAAAACACAAACATTTAAATTATAAATCGTGTAAAGTTCTGGGACATTCCATACATTGTCGATAATATTGTATGAAAAAGCTCGTCTTTGTTAGAACTATTTCATGCAAGTTGTTGCTTCGTATGGAATGAAATACAATTTCACATGATGTGATATTTACATCACAATTAAAATTCAGTTTTTTTTCTGTGCGTTGTTCAAACTAAGTGGCTTGGACATCAACTATTAAGTCTACGAAACAGAGTTATTACATAAAATACTCATCCCGTCCCTTCAAAAACATCACTCAGATGGAGACTACGTGTTTTGGCCCGACAAAGCATTACACACTATGCGGAAATGACGTTCTTGGAAAGCCAAAATATATCATTTGTGCCAGAAGACCGGAATCCAACTAATCTGCAGCAGTGTCATCCTATCGAGTATTTTTTGGTTTATTGAGCTCCAAGGGTAATTGGAAGGCCAAGGCAACGAAGCAACTCATCAACAGGATCAGAAGTAGCATCCGAAAAATTGATGTGGCAGCCGTCTAGCGGTCATGGGCTACTAAGCTGCACCACACTGTGGACCACGGACCATATGCTAATATTCATTAAGCTTAGTATGATGGTTACGGTCTATTCCGTGTCGGGTATTTTACGGTTACGGTGGTTACGGTCAACCCTTTATATAAAATAAATCAGATTGAACTGTTTATCTGTGTTGTTTTTACCCGAGCCATTCCCGCTATTTGGTGGCCACCCGTTACGCCGGGGAGCTCCATGATGCAGTAGTCTAGACCCACCGTACCGTCGGGGACTAGACCGAGCAGTCCGAACGTAACGTAGCAAGGGTGCTAGGTCGTCGGGGCCCCTTCAAAGTCATTCTCCAACCGGAATTGCAGGACCGACCTTGGTACCTGACCGATCGAAATCAAGGCACAGGTTTCGGTAGAACCTCTACAGCCGGGGGAACACAGCCTTCGGAGTACACAAGGTCCACCGGCGGGGACTAAATCGAGGAAATCGCACCCGGCAAATGATTTTCGGGACAGCTGTGCACTGGAAGTTACCCTCCATCCAGAACCACAGGACCGACCTCGACACCTGCACGTATTGCATCGGTTACGGAAGATCTTCCACCACCGAGGAACTCTTCGTCGGAGTAGGGTAGATCTGACGCCGGGAACTGTCCGAGTAGAGCATGAAAAGCTGGAGGGCCAAATGGCTCACGGTCAATTTTGGGAGAAGTTCCTTTGCCAGGGAATTCTACGGCGGAGTAGGGCTGATCCTCCGCCGGGGACTGCCTGAGTAGAGGTGACAAAGTTAGGAGCCTACTGGCTTCATGCTGGATTGCTGAATGGCGACAGTTGAACGAAGTAAGGAATGCTACTAACACGAAGGGTCGCTGAATGACGACATTTACTAATACAACTAACTGAAGCCAAAGGGCCTGGCATGATACAATATGCATGATATAGCTGGTCCCTGAAGAACGAAAATGAATGGAAGTAACTAGCTACTAATAGGAGCCAAAGAACTTGGCATGAAGTGGTGCGCACAGCACATAGCACCTCTCCTTCGAAGTAATACGAAGTAATACTCTAAGGTGGTGCCGGAGGGGAATTTAGGTGAAAGGGAACCTAGACGAGCGTTTTTAGTGGGTATGCATAAAAGTGAATCCCACACAGCGCCAAACCTATTACACACATTTTTACATGATTGAAGACTAGATGCATGGAGCAAAGCTGCGATACCCCACCACAACATATTGTTGAGTAATTGTAAAGTGGTACAGCTGGCTGAAATCACCGTCAGAGAGTATGCTATTGTCTCTAAGCGCGTGCTTAAGTATGTGGGAGTAATAATCGACCAACCAAGCAGCACACTACAGCCGAAAATGGTTAGAAGTAACTTCTACTAGGTTGTTACAAGTTTGCTACTAGGGCAACGACTGAATTCCAACAGCCACGTTGATAAGGCCTGTGAGAAGGTGGCAAAGGCCATCAACGCGGAAGCTAGACTGATGCCGAACAGCAATGGACCAAGCAGTAGTTAGAGGCGTCTTCTGGCTATTGTATCATCGTCAATACTGATATATGGTAGTTTAGTCTGGGTTGCTGCGTTGGCAACCAAGCGGAATCAAGCGAAGCTGAACAGTACGCTTTTGCTCATGGCCATGCGGGTCGTAAGTGCATACCGAACCAATCATCGGAGGCAGTATTCGTTATCGCTGGAATGATATCTATCAGCATAACCCTGGTGTAGGACAGCGAATGCTACAGGCGAAGAGAACCACAGCAGGTCGGAAGATTCTGAGACCGCAGTCAATGGTCAAGTGGCAGCAGGAATGGAACACAGCGGCAAACGGTAGATTGACATACAGGCTCATTTCGAGTCTGTCAGGAAGCACGGAGAGGTAAACTTCTACCTGACACAGTTCCTGTCTGGTCATGGTTATTTCAGAAAGTATATATAGGGTCCGACAATTGAACTGCTACATTGAAACAAACAGATAAATTGATCAAAACAAAAACATTTTATTTCGAATTCATTCAACTTCACTTGAGAACAAATCACTTTTTTTTAAATTCACTGGTCAAGCTCAAATTGTTCGCCCTTGAGTTTAACCACTCGCAGCAGACGATCAAGGAACACATCGTACGAGACCCGCAGATGCTCGTGGTATTTCATCCCAGGCTGCCACCAGATGTCGCTTCTAGACTTCCACACCTTCATGTTTTTTTTTAGATGATTCCGCCTCCAACATACTCCAGACAGCGAACTCCATAGGGTTCAGTTCCGGCGAACTCGCCTGCCACTCCGAGCTCCAAACGAACCCTGGAAAATGTTCCGCAATCCAGAGTTGGGTATTTTTCGCTTCGTGAGCCGGCGCCGAGTCCTGATCGAAAACCCAATCTCTGAAATCAAAATTACTTCGTGCCCACGGTTCGACGACGTTCTCTAGAACAAGTTTGTACTTTGGTTGATATGTTGATATGCATTTTGGTTGTTCGTCACTCCTGCAGGGACAAAAACCGGATGACCGTCACGGGTGATTCCGGCCCAAACTATCACCGATGCTGGTTTCTGTCGCCTGGTGGCCGTCAGCATGTTGGCATGGGTTCGTGATCTTTCTGGCAATAAAATTCTGTCGTTCTGCTTATTCACGAACTGCTGTACGGTGAAGAGTTTCTCGTCGATAAACGCGATATTCTCCAACCTTCCTTCCGCGGCCCTCGTTAGTAGCGCCTGCGTTCTTTTTACCCGTTCTTGTTTCTGCCTCCCCGAAAGGTCTTGGACCTTCTGGATCTTGTAGGGTTTAGTCTGAAGTTTCTCTTTATTATTGTTCTTTCGTCTTGGGACATTTCTAATGTTATTCGAAAATAAAAAGAGATCGATTATCCGGAGGATTCGATTATCCAATGTGGAATTTTGTTGAAAACTCCGCAGATAATCGAGTCTGATCTATATTTTGCCCCTATCAGAGCACGTTTACATTTATTACTTGAGTGCTTGAGATGCTTATTTGATTTCATAATTATAACTAAGCCGCAAGTAAAATAAGACTCTTTACACATGGATGTTGAGAATCTTTTCAATGTAAAAAATACACCAATTGATATATGCGATTTATCAACATCAAGATCTTAAAAAAATCTCAACCTCAACAGATGTTATAGCTTCATTTTTTATTGTGGTATACAAACTCATTGAAGTCGCCAATTAAATAACATTGATGCTTCGTACAGCTCAACCACAGACCACTCGACTCCATCGAAAATTGGGCCATTACCCATCACTTCAATGTTCGTTCATTCATAAATCCCACTCCTTAGAGTGACACGCAAATTTAGCTGCAATCGTCGATCAGTGCAACAGATTACGCCCACCGAATGACTAATGAGGTTTTGTTTCGATTTTGGAGGCGTACTAGTTGCCAATGAATGATGCATAAGGAATCGAAGAATACAGTTATTAATTGAATAACATAGTGTTTCTATTAAAAGAAGTACACCACAATGCGTACTGATATGGATGGCAATGAAAGGGGGGTTGAATTTCTCATAGTTGTGAAAAACCCAATCCCTTTCCGCCGACTCGTCGTCTGTAATGCATCGTAGTTGTTATGAGGTCAACATAGATTTCCTCAATTCGATTAAATATGTCTTCTGGATTGGTGTGAAGCTTAATTGGCCAAAAGGGATGTAAAGGTGATGCAAGGTGCAAGCTATTATATGTGAAAGATAACGAGCGTACGCAAAACATAAACTTAGTACAATGTGCTGCTGCTTGTGAACGAACGAAGCGTTAAGAGTGAAAAAAAATGAAACTTACCGATTAAAGCCCGAATAAAGAAAGCACCCGCTGCAATGAGGTAGTGGGAGACAGATGCCAAAAACGGAAAACTCTTTCCTTCTTGACAATAAATCGTGAGAGGTTAATTCTGATTCACCTTTCTCTCCGCGTGGTGTTCACCCGGTCTGGCCGAGGATTATTCGTTTAAGGTTAGACGGGAAAGGTTTTGTTTCGTTTAATTGCGGGAGCTTGCAAGATGTGAAGATTCGCTACGTGCAAGGCGCATGCTTTACGAGATCGTTGCACTCTTGCTCAGGTTGGCCGATAGGAGAAGTGCAAGGCCTTTGCCGTTGATGTTTTCTGTTTACCATATACCTAGTGTGGTATGGTAGGCAGCAGGCAGTTGTTAAACGTGATCATCATTTTGTTTACGTGTAGTAGAATTGATTCCAACCATGTTGTGGAGTTTGGACAGGAATGTTGTTTGTTTGCACAGGGTTCACTTTCAGTTGAGAAAATTGATTGATTCGTGATGGGACGTGTATGTTTTGTAATCAACCAAAGCTGGTGTTGAACTACAAATACTGAACAGAACTGAATTAACTGTTATAAATAGATAATCAGTAACATCATAACAAAAAAATATGGTGAACATGGCGAAGAAACAATGAGGAGTCTGTCGATAGGTGCGCTCGATCGATGAGACAAACTGTTTGAGGAATTTCACATGCTTATGAAATTACAATCATTTCTAAGCTGAATTAGACTTTTAATTTAGACTTGAATTTTTTGAAATTACACAAAAAAAATAATGTATACCAAAGCAAGCGTAAACAATGAAATTATTTGCAATCTTTGATACAACAGACCCACCTGTAGGCATGTTTTTGAGTTCTTTCTTCGTTTTATTTATCAATTCCTCCTCAGTTTTCGCGACAACATTGTTGGAGTAGATCTTACGCTTCAAGTTGGCCCAGAAATTCTCGATGGGACGCAGCTGGGGGACGTTGGGCGAGTTCGCCGACTTGGGTACCACATCGATATTCAGCCGCTCCATCTCCTCCAATGATCGCTTTGAGTTCGCCGATGCCAGATCCGGCCAGAACACCGCGTCTTTGCCCTTATGGTATTTCTTGATGAACGACACAAATTCCGGCAGGCATTTCGTACTATAAATTTCCCCGTACACGGTCAGTCCGGAGCGAAAGAAGAGCGGCTTTGACATCCCCTTCTCGCTCATTGTCAGTCACAGCAGCACCTTCTTGGGGAACTTGGTGTGTGAAATGAACTTCACTTCGGAGCTCACTTTCTTCGTGGGGGATGTAAAATACGAAGTGCCCTGCCAGTCGTTGCCAGGGTGAGATAGGTCTCGTCATCCATGACCACCGCCACGTCGCGATTCGTCGGGAAAATCGAGTTGACCATCTTATTTAGCCGCTGCCGCTGCGTCATTTCCTGCAGCACAGAAACCAGTGGACGCGACTTCCGCTTCCTGACATGTATGTTCATGTTCGCCAGGTACCTTTTCACTATTTGGCTGGTTGACCCGGCCAAGCGCACGCAGCGATCGATGTAGCCACTTTTCCCTCGGTCTTCCTCTTCAGCATCCTTTGGAGCTTTGTCGCTCAGGGTCGTCGGCCGTCCTGAACCGGGCTTTCTTTCGATGCTCTGATTGTTGTCTAATAGTGCCAAGATGTTGTAGATGCCGGAACGGGCGTATCCGGCGTCCAAAAAGTGCTGCACGATGTCCGTTTTCGACGCGGCGGGATGCGCACACTTCTCAACGGAGATGCTTCACTGTTTTTGCCATCACGGTTAGGGTTCGACTGATAGAGCTGTCAAATTTTGTCTGCAGACTCATGGGTTACTATGATTGATGCTGCATGGGTAGTTTTGTTAGTGCGGGTGAAGGTAAACCCATGAATAATCGTTAATTTTTGTCCATTTTTTTTAATGCAAACGGTACTCTAATAATATTTAAGCATAAAACATGCAAATATCAGGCAGCTAGCATTACGTTAGCTTTACGTATGCTATTATACAACAGCTATGCATTCAGACTACCAATGTCCAGCAAGAAGAATCGTAAATGAAAGTATGATGCCGAAATAGTGCATATTTCAATGCTTATTGGTTACCTGGGTGACGACTTTGAAGTTCATATAGGGCAAATATTAAAACCGTTCCCATACGAACTACGACTACGAAGCAGTGAGTTCGAATCCCATCCTAGGAAATGCAAAACTGCAGCGAGTTTGAGTTTCCCCGTTCATAAGAAGAAATGAGGGGGCTTAAACAGAAGGCAAACGTCCATCATCATCAGTACAGGAGAAGAAGGACAATATGAGGCAAACTGTTCAGCAATCAGCAATTCAGCAGTCAAACAGAAAGCATAGCCCGATGCTCTTGGACTTAGTTTCCATGTTACAATGAGTGGTAGTACACATAATATCGTATATAACGCAGAAAATAACATGAATCCATCAAACTGTGTACTTCAGTTGCAAATATCGTGGGGGAGTCACCGAGAAATTCCTATCTAAGTAGTGTATCGAAAATAAGCTATCCACAAACTTTCTTTCAAATTATGTTGAAACCCGATATTTTATTCATACAAAAAATTGATCCTTTATTGTACGAGGTTAAACTTGAACATAATGAAGACCGGATGAAATTTAAGTTATTCCTTCACGAATTTTCGAACTTTGGATCGAATGCTCTTCATCAAGTTCCGGACAAGTGTTGCATCGCATTTTTTGGACGCTTGAGCCCAATTTTTTTTTAACTCCTGCATGTTCCCAGCTGCCTTACCAGTCTTCTTGAAGACCCTCTTCACGATTGCCCAGTAACGTTCGATGGGTCGAAGCTGAGGGCAATTTGGTAGATTGATATTTTTCTCAACGAAATCTATACCCTTTTCCGCAAGCCAATTGAGAGTGGTTTTGGCATAGTAAGCCGACGCTAAATCCGGCCAAAACAGTGGAGGTTTACTATGCTTCTTATATAAAGGCAACAATATCTTCTAGAGACACTCAGATCGATAGATTTCCGCATTTATAGTTCCGGTAGTGTAAAAAATGGTTGACTTCAAACCATAGGAACATATTGCTTGCCATACCAGTACCTTTCGACCGAATTTCTCCACTTGAATCGACCTGTCCGCATCGCTCACATCCTCCCCAACGACGGCAGTAAAGTATTGTGGACCTGGAAGGGTTTTTGAGTCCTCCTTTACATAGGTCTCATCGTCCATCAAAACGCATGCATCCGGACGCTGCAAAAGACGCGAATACAATTTCCGGGCCCTTGTTGCTGCTCGCTTCTTCAGTTCTGCACTTTGTTTCGAGATTTTCTGCTTCTTGTAGGTCTTCAGGTGGTTTCGCCTCTTGATACGCTGGATCATTCCGATTGACATTGATTTGTTCTTCATGATTAGAGATACCACTTTCTGCTCCAGTGTCGGGTTGGAAGAACCGGGTTTTCTGCCTCTTCCTGGTAGCTCATCCAAAGAATAGTGTTCCCCAAACTTATTAATGATGGTTTTAACACTCGCATGATTAATTTCAAACCGCTTCGCCAATTTTCGCATAGTAATACCCTTCTCACTTAGCCATGTGTCCAGAACCTTAATTTTCACTTCCTTTTCAATACGCGACATTTTGAAAACGCAGAATTTGAACCGCACAAACAAGTAAGCAAAAGAAAGCTGACAGTCAAACGCACAGCATGCAGTGTTCAGAGCATAAAAAACCATCACAAATACATGCGTATAACGCAAATGTATGTGGATAGCTTATATTCGATACACTCCTTATTTCCAATAAACGTTTCGCCAAAAACATTTATTGTCGGAGACCCGCTTTTCTCAGCACACCTAGTCCCGTCCGTACAACTTTTCTAAATATTTATTCATTTTCCTATCATTGAACAACATCAAAATGTCAGAATCTCATCTACAACATTTCGTCAATATACTCAGTTCATTACTGCTTCTCTCTTACATCGTTGACGACCCACACTCGCCAGATCTTTCTGCACCTGATCTGACCACCTTGCTCGTTGCGCTCCACGTCTTCTTTTACCGGCCCGTTTAGAGACGACACCATCTTTGCAGGGTTGTTGTCCGGAATTCTTGCACCATGCCCTTCCCAACGTATTCTTCCAGCTTTCACCACTTCCTGGATGCTGGGTTCACCGTAAAATTAGGCGAGTTCGCGGTTCATCCTTTGGTCCATTACTTTGTCATAGTCTCTGACGAGATTCAAACGAGCTAAAATGTTCTCTCGATATCTTCGTGAAGTTTTGCATATCGTCTATCATAGCTTTTATAAGTCTTGTGAGCTCTGATGTTAAAATCGATGAGCAGGTGATGCGTCGGGACCTGGTATTCACGATATTTTTTAGGCTTGTACTATGACTATCTGAGAAGTTGTCGAGTGCCTGTGAACCCACGAACGCATTTACTGTTGGTGATAGACGAAAAAAAATGATCTGGAATAGCACCTTTTAAGTGGCATTAAAGATTGTGATCGCTCGATAATTCTCTCACTCCAACTTGTCGCTCTTCTTGTAGATGCAACATTTAACCCCTTGCTTCCCCCTCTCAGATAGCTGTTCGGTTTCCTAGATAAGGACTGTGAGCAGATGCAGACATATGGACAGCTTCTCCGGGCCCATAATGATGATCAGTTCACCTTCGATACCGTCCATTCCATTACCATTCCAAGTAAAGTAATTCTAAGTAAAATACTCTCATTATCTGAATCAGGAATGAAATCTACATTAAAATCACCATATATATGAACTTTGATTCAGGAGGGAAACGAGATACGATTGCTTCAGATGTTTGGAAAAAGGTGGAAAGTACACTGTGGCAAAAACATGGGTCTCATCCGCAATATGGGTTTTAACCCATACATGATTAAGTCCTTCACATTTGGATGAAACAATAAGTTCAGAATTCAACTTTAAGGATATTGCAACGAGAACTCCTCCACCAGACAGTCTTCGAGTTATGAGTAAATCACGGTCATCTCTGAATACATTATAATTACTATCAAAAATTTCTTCGCTTGTAATGCTCTCATCCCAACTAGTCTCGGTACCTGGGCATTTTCGTAGCTAGTCCGGGGTTAAGATTCGGATTCGTGACTTGCACAAACTTGCCTTTGACATCAACCTTCTATTGTGCTTCCTTAAAAACTTAGCAACAGCATCGTCCTTTAGTTAAAGTTTGGAACTATGAAACTATAACCACAAAATAAACAACTTTTTTAGGATCCTATTTTTAGAAGAATTCATGATTCTAAAACGTAACCCTTATGAATTATAAATTTTGCCGTGAAAAAAGGTTTTTCCGATCACTGTTGGGTGTGTGTTGGCATTTACTTCAAACACAGAGCTAAATAGCTTGGTTTATGTGGAATAATGTCTCCCATAACCGAAGCATGCGGAACTTCTCCGCAACTCCTCAAATCATCTGAATAAATTCTACAACAGCTAATATAGAGAACGGATTCAGCTCCATAAATGTGTCCTGAGACCGACATATGCAAGCATCCCTTAGAACATGAGAATAAATTGAAAAAGACCAGAAAATAAATTGAAAAATAAAACACACCTTTTGTTGAGATGAGTATGTTCCGGTTTCAGGAGACAAAATTTTGCATGAAATATTTGTTTACGATCGCCGATTTTTGTCAAAGATGAAAAACGTTACGTGTAAAATTAATAGTTTCTAAGTGTCAACAAATGAATGAAAAGTAACTCTTTTGGATTTAAAAAACATCCCATCGCAATCCCATCGTAGTTACAGCGATGATCGGTTTGAGTTGGTCCGTCAACTTCTCAAATCAGCTCTAGATCAGTTCTTCCTCGAATTCTTCTACCGGTCTGAATTAACAACTCTTCTGTCACACAATTGCATCAGATTATGAAACAATCTCATTCAAATAGTTCTGCAAAGCTCCTTCTTATCAACTACTTTAGTAAGTTTTTCAGTTCAGGGCATATCAGGGCCACAGGCAATCAAGTATCAGAGCCAGTTCTCTCACAACTGCGTGATTAAAGACCTCGGCAGGTTCCCTTCGTTTTGGTTTGGTCCTACTAGCATCCGGAGGCTCCCGACAGATATGATTATGCAGCCTCGGCCTAAAAATAGTTCTGGTGGCATGCCGAATAAATAAATTGTTCACGACCGAAACGACACTCATCACATCTTGGTCAAAAGATTTTTACGGACTCAAAAGTTCGTAAAATTTCCAATGATCTTGAGAATAAACTATAGCCAATAATTTTTGTATGAGTAGCTTATACAACAATAACCACTTTCAAGCAACACTACTGAATTTTAAAATTGTTGCTCAACAATTTCAAACCACATGCTGAGCTTTGAACTAGTTTGATTCCTGAAATAGTTTGGTTGAAACTGACATTGGTAAAAAAGGTGAATGTAGTTTTTACACAGTTTTAAAGAAATATATAATATTCTGCGTTATCTAATGCCCTCATATGGAATGTTTTGACTGAAGTTCATATAACATTGAACCAAGGTATTTTTCTGTGTATGGTAATTATTATGGAGAAAACAAACTGTCTGTTCATTCTCTTCTAACCTTTTCCCAGTATCTTATGATGTTGTCAACAATTAACGAAATAGTTATTAGTTAATTTAGGGATTGATAATTTTCTGCCATGATCAAGCAGCTGGTTAGTCAGCCACACTGTTATGTGACAGATATATCTTCAAAATTTACATCAGTCTAATACACACAGGTTAAACGCATCGTCAGAGATGTGAAAATGTCCTCAACCCATGAAAAATTTCAGATAAATGTTTGTTTGATGCAATATCTAGCATTCACAGATCGACTGATTATTTTTTTTTTATTTTTCTCTATTCCAATACCTTAACAGCCGGCACGTGTTCACAACGCACAATATAAGCGTTCATTAGGTATACTCATTTACAAAGCATGAGACTACGGGAGAATACCTATCATCAGCTGTTTGTGCCTCATGTTTGCAATTTGTTAATATAAAAAAACAGCATCAATCATCGAGCTATCAAACCAGCTAAAATCTGCCAAGTATTAGATCCATTATAGTGTGAACTGTTTCACTCGAATCAACTATTCCGGACTAGCTGAGATCGTGCGACCGGCACGCGAATAAAGAGTATGATGATCCCCAACAGTAGCAGCATAACAGCGGCACTTGTGAGTGAATTCTTGGTTCTTTCATGACTGACAGCTGAATCAAGTGACTTCAAACTCACATTAATCTCCTTCTGTTTAATTAGCTTTGCGTGCTTCAGCTGATCTCGGCGTCACCTCCACAACAACAGCAGCAGCAAAAGAACCAACCTCAGAAACTTTGTGGTCTCTATGGACAGGCACCGTGCACTTTTGTTCCGGCTCCTCCTGGAATGACACCGAAATGTGCTTCACCCGGTAAAACGTTCTGCGAGCAAAATCTAGAATATCCAACGTGAGTAAATTTGATTTTGACTTTGGCTATGTCATTGAGTGATGCGAACCATTCAAAGACAGGCGGTTGATGATTCATTGTTTGTACCGGACGTGATACCATGACTCATTAGTTTTTGACACCACGTGGAGGAATTCGACCAAGTGACGACGCTTAACGAAAGCTTTAAAAGTTTTTATTCTTTTGTGTGATTTAAAACTAACGGAAAGTCGACCACCTTTTGTAGATTGTGTAATTGTTTTCACGTGCACTTGATTCGAGCATCTCGTGACTTATTTGACGTTCCTTGCGCAACTTAGTTTCCCTAGCTCATGTGCGCTTCAACTAGCAACATATTATTATTTTTTATCGCTCTCAAATTTTATAGCCACTTGATTCAGCACCTGGTAGAGCAACTGGGTTATCGCAGGATCTTAGCCAACGAAGAACCTGTTGACTTCAACGCGCACAGTGAATGGGAGGAAGATCATCACCATCACCATTATCAACAATTTTATGCTCCGTCTGTGGCAACCAGCAGTTACGGACCTCAGTCATCATCATCATCATCGTCTGCCAACTCCCCTGTGCCATACCAAGGCTACAGCTATGACCTACCAAAACAGCAGCAAAAGTACTACCAACAGAATGACAACACTGTTGCTTATGATCAGAAACCACCTCCGGTGCCAGTGCCTCAGCCCATCTACATTCCCAAGCCACAATATTCGTTCAACTACCACACCTACGTTAAGCCTCCGGTGACTCAAAGATCTCCGACGCCCTCCAGCTCATCTGGTGGAAATTTCTATCTACCTCCGGTGACGCAATTTAGTCCAGCGGAATGGTTGAAACGTTTCGCACGTGATCTCACTGAAAAGCAGAACCCATCCAATGGGTTCAATTACCATCAAGTGGCTGGACCACAACAAAGCATACACCCGTCTCCGTCGCCGTTCAGGTTGCCACCGCAATTGGATGTGAAACCGGCACCCTTCCGCCTAGTGGCAGCGTTGATGAACGAGACAGCCTATCACGACGCGGTCACTCGATCCCGCCAAAAGCGACAAGTCACAGCCGGGAGGATAGAACTATGTCAGACGCGGGAGATGTACGTTACACCTCAGGCGGCGCTCAACACCAAAGGTGGGTGGATGCTTATCGATTCTTTGCCTCTGGGTGATTCATGTGACTAAAATAGTTTATTTATTTTTCTGTCATTTTCCGCTACTCTAGGCAACTGGATGTACGTCGTAAATCATGAGGATTCCCGACAGCTGGTGAAAGCAGAAATTTGCACGTGAGTTAATGATTCTTCTTCATATTAAATATGATATAAAGGGCGAATACGAAATTATAGCAACACTATAAATTCTCTGTATATATCGGAGAAAAACCAAATTTGCTGGGAAGTTTTATGCATGCATTAAACTCAGCTTACATACATTGGATCAATTATTGGAGGTTGTTTGGTAAAATTCTCGACACTTTCCATAAGAGCTTGTACAGTCATATTCAGTAGCTTTTTCACATTTTTTATCCACTTCCTTCGCTTGCCATTTGCATCCATTACTTTCTCCTTGGTCTTTCTGAGTTCCCACTTCATCATGGCCCAATACGTTTCGATTGGACATAGTTGGGGAACAAAATGCATCGAATTAGTCTCATATCATTCCAGCACGCTTTTAGAACAGTGGCATGAAGCTGAATCCAGCCAAAATAGTGCTTTTTCATTGTACTTCTTAAAAAATGGCAAAAGACGTTTTCGGAAGCATTCAGTCTTGTAAATGTCACCATTAACACCATTGCCTGTTGTGACGAAATTTTCACTTCGCTGCTCAGAGATGCAAGTTTCCTGTTAAAATGATGCGAATTTCGACATTTTCTTCTTTTTAAAACGATCATCCACTTTGAATTTATCTTTTCCGGTGTAAAACTCCTGTCCTGGCATTTGTTGGAGGTCAGCTTTGACGAATGTTTCGTCATCCATCATACTGCAACTGTATCTGGTCAACATCTCCGAGGAGAGTTTTCTACCACGGGTCTTGGCAGCAGTTTGCTGCCGTACATCGTGGTTTGTAAAACCTTGTATGCATGAACAGGGTGTCTCACAACAGGTGTCACTAAAACAGAATGGGATTACAGCAAAACAAATCAACCAATTCATAGCATTTATTTTTCATTCGAAAGATGCATGTTATAGAAATAAACCATATTAATTCAATTCGAATCTCTCGCCCTTTTCCATGTTAACTTTGCGCAAACGCTTTGTAAACCCATCGCAGATGGCACGCACGATTTCCCGAGGAATTTTGTCCCAAATAAATATCAACCAAATGTTTCTTGAATCGATCTAAAGTAAGCCCTTTCGTAGGGCCTATATGTTGAAGCATATAACCCCAAACAAAGTAGCCAAGTGGGTTAAGATCCGGTGAAGATGCAGGGCATTCTTCGCTTGTGATGAAATCGGGCAAATTTTCCGCGCACCACGCTTGTGTCTTCTTTGCCTTGTGAGCTGGAGCTGAGTCCTGTTGGAAACAATATGGTGTATTTCCATACAGCGTTGAAGCATGAAAAAGCAGTTGGTTCTTCAAAACCTGCTCGATGTAATATTAATTGTTGATTTTTACGTTAGGTTCTATGAAAAGCAGAGGAAGTTTTCCTTTTCGTGAAACGACGCCCCATACCATGATTTTCGATACATTCTGATAGCGTTCTATAGCTAGTTTATCTCTTGAAATATTGGCAAGACTTTTGCCATACACACGATCATTTGGTTGATTATGACTGTCCTGAAGGAGGAAGAGCTTTTCATCCGAAAATAAAATCTTGCAGTCACCGTGCCGAACCAAAAGATTTCTGCTTCTTTGGACCCTGGCTTGCTTTTGACGCTCCGTCAACCCGTGAACCCGTTGTTTCTTGTACGGCTTGCATTCCAGATCATGTCTGAGGAGCCTGTTCATTGAAGCAGGGGACATTTGAAATTGTTTGCTCAATTTACGGCCAGATACGGCCGGATTACGTCTTATTCGCTCCCTCACACATTTGATCTTTTTCTTCGTTCTGGCAGCTCGTCTGGCACCTCGTTGTTGTTGGGTATGGACATTTTCAGTTTCCTTGAACCGTTTCAAGGTACAAAAAACAAAACACATACTCACTCCGAACTGCTTAAGGCTATTGAATATCTGACTCGGTCTAAGCTAATGCAAATGTATTTTTAAAACTTGCTCCCGTATGGCTTCCATGGTAGCTGATAAATATGAACAAATGGAATCGCTTATTTATCTTCAGCAATAAGCTGTCAAAAAATGCTCTCAAAACGGGAGTAATCAATTCCGCTGTTAAAATTACCCAGCTGAAATAAACCAAGACTGAAAAAATGTGACACCTATTGTGAGACACTCTGTAATCCAGCTCTTGCCTTGACCTTTTGACACGCCGATCCTTTTGGCAATATCACGTATTGAAATGTTGAGATATCGGATGAAAGTGTCCTTAATTTTTCCCTCCGTCTTTCTACAAGCTTGTTCCGTTTTTTTTTTCTGCTTCACGCTTGTGATCCATAGTTAACCAGTCGTTTTTAGTACTCTTGAAACGGTTGAGTTAAAGATTTGCAGCATTTTTCTAAAAGCACGATGAGACAGCTCCGGATTTTCCATGTAAGCGTACAAAATTTTTGCACGCGTCTCTAATTAACTTCCTTCCATCTTGGGCGAAACATACCATACAATTACGAAATTTTTAACATGTAAAGAAACTATGCAAAATTAGGATAATTTCTGTACAGTGGGGAAAAAAAAATTACAGCCAGTTGTATGCACTGCAATAATTTTGTGTTCGCCCTCTAAACTTGTACTGATCTAAATTTTGCCCGAATTCATCTCGAATTTCGAATAAAGAAAACAAAAACATAATATATCTTGAAGTTTTTGAAATAGGCATCAATAATAGAGCATTCAAATGCACTGCAGTTACGAGTTTGCACTAATATTCCTTTAGGATTTACATCTGATTGCAAGGAAGTAGCCGGTGCCTTTATTGATGATTAAAATATAGAACAGCTTTTGATGTAAACGTCAAATAATATATGCCTTGCAGCACACTTGCTGCAAATCGGTTAAAATAACTTTAAAATGATTCAATCAAGTCACATTTAAGTTCTTGCAACAAATTTTGATAGTTTTGTGTTACTTGGGGGGATTGATCAGTCCTCTATTTCTTCGTGTTAGTACGCAAAATAAAATGGCAAATTTACAGGCAAAAAAAGCGCTCCGGTTGGTTTGCATCGCTTAATAAAATCGACATAGTTTATAATACTCTATGGCTGCATATGGCATGCTCAATGTTACTCTATGCTCAAGTTCCGAATTTCCAACTCGAACAAAACCGGGAGTATTACCTCTTGGCCAGAGTGTATGCAATTATAAGGGCAATAGATTTTATTAACACCTAAAACCGTTATATGTTAGTAGTTTAGGGCCTGTTGTTTTTGAAAATCTCAAAGAAATTTTGTTTGGAGCGTAGATTTTGGTCATCACCCCCCTCCCCCAGAAAAGTCTACGAAGTTTATGAATAGCCCCTTAGTAGTGGGCGAAAGAAAAACAAATATGGGTCGGGAAAATATCTTATATTTGGTTAAGAAAAAATCTCCATAAACTACGGACATATATTCGAGAATGAGCATGAGCATGATTGACCGCCCGAGGTTGCTGCTCCGTTATTACCAGATCAGTTGTTATTACACAGAGAGACAACAGATGGGACTAGCATACATCCTCAATGTGTAAAAACTGGTGATTGCAAGCTAAGAAAATACCGGCGCCGGCACCGCCCGAATGCAGGTCAAGTAGGGAATGGGTAGGAATATGTTGACGTGATACTCGCTTTGAAGGACGCCGCGAAATCCTCTGCACTTGAGTGTGCAGCAGGATCCGTTTTGGTCAACGGTGTGCTTAATTTAACTGACGTGGGCATCGAATAAGATATTTAACTATGTTCCCAGTTTATTCTCTGTACAGAGATGCACATTAAAGTTATTCAAATGTTGGCACCGATTCAAACCAACAGTAAGGGTGCTGTTGGGCCACTCACAAGTGTGGGTGGTTTTTTTTTAAATGGAGTACAAGAATACGTTGAAATATCGACTTTGAGGGCCGATTAAACTATTACTACGCCCATCGTAGTCCAAGTTTATTCTGAGAAAATTTTACAGTATTCGGTAATTTTTTACCGAACTTTCAACATCTTCGTTCGGTAATCTGTTCGGTAATTAAATCAATTACCGAACGTTCTCTCAATTTTTTTGACGAATTGTCAAAAAATACCGTGCAGTTCGGTAACGGGAGATTTGATGATCTGTCAAAAACTACCGTACAGCTAGGTAATTTGTGTAGTCTGGTACCGAACCGTTTCGGTTTTTTTTTTTCATTAAACAACAAAATATTCAGATGTTATTAGTTTATTAAACAATGCATTCTTTATTGTTATTTGTTTATTTTCTTATTTATTCATGTTCGGAAATGTAAACTAAAATTCATGTTACGTACTGGTATTAAAAAGTATTTACAAAAAATAATCAATACAGTGCGTGTACAAAATTTCGTTCCCGTTGTACCAAGCGTCTCGATACCCAGAATGGCACCAAAAATCAAGAAAAATTATTTCTCCGATGGAATAGGTTTTGGAAAAACATAGACCGCTTGAATTGATATTTCAAATGCTGCCGGCAGCCCGATTCCGACCGGGACTGTGAGGTCTTTCCATCACATGACGCAATCAACAGAATACCACGAACGATGAGTGTCGGCTGCATCGGATGCTGGTCAGTTAAGTTGTAGATGGACACAATGAAGAAAATATATTTTGGATGTTTATCATTTCGAATAAAAATCCATTTTTACATCGAACCTATTGATTTTTTGGCGTGTAATCAGCACATTGAAAATATTAAAGCTAGCCTGATGAAAGCTCAAATTAACGCTGGTTTATTTTCTACATACATACATGGAATAAATAAAATGAGATCGCAGCAAGCCGTGCTTTGAAACTGACGTGTTTTGTTTTTGCTCCGTCGTTTTCGCGAAAAAAAATCAAACTATAATTCGTAATTTAACATAAACAAACAGTGAAATCATGAAATCTCCGCGTGCTTTGTTTAAGAAATAGTGAATACAATCGATTTCCTCCCGAAATGTGTGATTGTCGGTTGTATTTCCCCGTTTTATTTTGATTTTTGTGCTTCGCTTCCGCACCCGGAAAAAGAGTTACATCAGCTTAGTTTTGTTAATTAGTGGTAGAATTGTGACACCCAGACATAAATTAAATAAGTTAGAGAGTTTTTTTCCCGCTTTGTCGCGTATGAATCGATGATCTTTAGCAGATTGGAAATTTGATATAGAGTTGCCTCATAGCGGGGATTTTGATTATTGGCAGAATGTAGAGTGCAAAAAAGAAGACCAGTGCAATGTAGAAAACGGCCATTTGCTGGTCAGAAGAAACAAACGAAGACAACACGCATGCGCGCGTTAAAGGCTAGCACAATTTCAGATGCATTCACCACGTCGTGTACAGAGTTTTGTTATGCAAGTTGCTTAGCTAACGAGCGGTTTAGCAACGATAATTTGTACACTTATTTTGTGCGAGTGCGTGAAATTAATTACGAATCAACGTCGATTTTTTTATTTTTACGAATGAACAAGATAGTGTCATTAAGGAGGCGGCCATGGGTGAGATCTATCTAATTATAACTATATACCATCCTATTTTCAAATAATACTAAATACGTGCCTGGTTTGGAAATTTTACATTTCCAAATCTGGAAGTGTGTTGCAATGCCCTTATCCAAATGATATCGGTAATGTTTACATGCGAGGCTTATTGTATGTGAAGATAACCTCGGAATGGGCGTGACTCTCCAGACATTCTGAAATGGGTTGCTGGATCTGCACTTTCCTTTAAAAAAAAAAAAAAAAAATAAAATTCTTTATGTTTACCGAAAAATCGGTAGTATTATATGTTTACCGAAATATTTCGTCAATTTTTTTACCGAACAGCAAAATCGAATTTTAGTGTTTAGTAGCCGTTTATACGAAGCTATGTGTCAACCAGGCGAACATCGATTTAGATTGAACTTTAAACTAATCAGTTTAGATTTTTTTTTTTGAATGAAGGACTGCGGTATATAAATTATTCACTGCAAACAACACTCTTTACAGTTTTACAGATCTATTCAATTTTAAATAATTTACTGGGCTACGATAAACGTTGCATGAGCCAGTACAAATGAAACTAACCAAAAAGAGAAAGCTCTTTGGACGTGACACCTAGCGGTGAGTAGCTGAAACTGCGTGCAATGGTACCCAAGCTTTCTGTGTTCCACCGACCTTCGCTCAAATTCGATGAAATCCTTCGTAGTTTCAAAGCGAGTAGCCCTCACTGCTGATAAGCTCCCAAGTAAGTCCTCGCAAAAAAAAAATCAAATGGATAAAATTGAGTTTGTCCTTTACACTTACATCATCCCTGACCTATGCAAATCGTAAAAAAAAAATATTTCACATGTTTAACCGACACCTCGGACAGGGTTCGAGACGCATTGATGAATTGCACACAAACACACATCGGCCTTTCATCATGTACACTTTGCGAGGGTCCATCCCCAGTTTTAATTTGCTGCTAGCGCGCGGAGCGCTCATAGAACCGCGAACTAGGGGAAAAACCTTGCAGCAATGCATGTGATAAACATTAATAAAATGGGGTTACAATTTTTCCTGCAAAATAAACCACGCTTTCTCCATTAAAAACGTGCGGGTATGTGCGTTTGCATTCATCAAAAATTCCGTCGTGTGTCCTTCCAAGTGCAAGTGTCTTCCTGTCAGGCTTGGTCGAGTGCGTGTACAAGTGAAGGTTTTCTGATGTTGAACAACATTGAGGGTAAATTTTCAAGTTCACCGGATTCGAAGAACAGCTTTATAAAAACGCCACCTATTCAGTTCTCCTAGGGAGCGTTCCTGTACTGCATGGTTTCGCAAGAATGTTTAAGGAACGTCAGGTGTTTTCGCCCTGTAGGTTGCATGTTTCGAATTGATTGTCACCTCAACTGCAATATGCAAGCTTGTCGAAGAGGGGTTCTCCGACTGAAATAGATCCTAGTGACACACTCTCGCTGATGAAGCGAACCCCTCAAATAAAACACATTATATAGGTAGGATTTTCTTTCACTCTAAGGTCCATTGAAGTTCCAAAGACCGATTTTTTTCCACCTGAGTTGCATAACTCCCCTAGTGTTTTTGTTTTGCGTGATATGTTGAGCTGTAATTATTTAGTATGAAATAATGATGCATCGTTGATATTCTCCCCTCAACTAGGTCAAGTGAGTGCTCTAATCTGTGCAGCCTGCCGAATGGGTACAACTCTAGGTGTGAGCAAAAGTTTTCCCAGAAGCGATTGCTGACGCTGGACGCCGATGGACAGAGCCTGTACGTCGACACCTATTGGTTCCCAAGCTGTTGCGTGTGTACATTGGCAATGAGTAACTAGGAGGTTGGAATAGATGGCTCAATTCGTCGGAACGAGATTGCAGTGTGAAAAGATCCACGGTGTAGTTTTTAACAACAATCGTTGATAAGTTAGCATCTAAGCTGAAACAATTGTGATTTACAAGATTCTAAGTTTAAAACGTATCAGAGACTTCTGTTTCTATGATTAACAGTTAAAATCATAACTTTCATTGCGTTAAGAGGCCTTACTATATGATAAACGTTAAGTTGAAACAAATACACCTCAGAATTCATCGAAATATTGTTGGTCAAAAGAGCACTGTAGTAGAAAGCAAGTTCATGAAATATAACTGTAGAATTGTATAGAACTCTTATTGTATTTCCACTGTAAAGTTATTATTAATTTAATTTATTTTCTGAATTTCAAAGCATGATACTCGCTAGAAGCAATAAAAAATATATGGAAAAATGTTACGTGTTTGTTATAGACCCTGAAAAAAATTGGCTACCTTTTCTTTACTTAGTCTTTAGTGCTTGACAAAGGTGAATCTTGTTATCTTTTCTTTCTTTTTTTTTTATTGATTACTAGCTGAACCCGGTGCGTGCGCTGCTACGCTTGCAACTAAATGAAGGAAAATTTAATATAACTGTCACGTTTATGGTTTTTTTTTCGAAATAATTTTTTTTCTTCTTGAATAAGAAGGGGTTCAAACTTCTATCAAAACATGCTTCTTACCCTAGAAATACACGGTTTGTGTTTAAGTAACCTGGATAATTCTCATTTTTGGTTGAAATTTGTGTTTCATTTGTATGGGAGCCCTCCCTTCCAGAGAGGGGTGGTTTCTCAAACCACCATACAATCATTGACTTCAAAACCCTCCACATGCCAAATTTGGTTCCATTTGCTTTATTAGTTCTCGAACCATCACACTGGGCTCATCGATTATAATAAAAATGTGAGTTTCATTTGTTTGAAGCCCCCCCCCCCCTCAGAAAGAGAGGGGTCTTGAACTACCATAGAAACATTCTTGCCTTCAAAACCCCCCACATGCTAAATTTGATTCGATTTGCTTGATTAGGTCTCGGGTTATGATGAAATTTGAGAGCGCCCCTTCCTGAGAGAGAAGGGGTCTCAAACAATCATAAGAACCTTCCCCAGCCCCAAAAACCCCTTCATATAAATTTTCACGTTGGTCGGTTCAGAACTTTCCGTGTCTATAAAGGGTCTGACAGACAGAAATTCATTTTTATGTATATAGAAATCTAGCCTCCAAAAACCTCCATATGCTAAAAGTGGTTTCATTTACTTGATTAGTTCTCGAGTCATGCAGAAATTTGCTTTTTATTTGTAGGGGGAGTCCCCCTCCCCTTCAAAATGGGGAGGGGTATTGAACTGCTATAGAAACATTTCTTGCCTCCAAAAACCTCAACATGCCAAATTTGGTTTCATTTGCTTCATTGGCTCTCGAGTTATGCTAAAAATTATGTTTTATTTTTATGGGAGTCTACCCTTCCAGAAGGCGGAGGGGTCTCAAACCACCTTAGAAACATTTCTTGCCTTCGAAAAACCTCCAAATGCCAAATTGGGTTCCATTAACTTGATAAGTTCTCGAGTTATTCCGAAATTTGTGTTTCATTTGTATATGAGCCCTCCTTTCAGAGAAGGGAGGGGCTCGAGTCAACTTAGAAACATTTCTTGCCTTCCAAAACCTCTACCTGCCAAATTTGGTTCCATTAACTTGATTAGTTCTAGAGTTATGCAGAAACTTGTGTTTCATTTGTATGGGAGCCTCCCTTTATAGAGAGGGAAGGGGTCTCAAACTACCATAAAAACATTTTTTGCCTCCAAAAACTTCCGCATGCTAAATTTGGGTTTCTTTGCTTGATCAGTTCTCGAGTTATACAGAAATATGTATTTCATTTGTATGGGACCCTCCCTTTCTAGAGAGGGGAGGGGTCTCAAACTACCATAAAAACATTTCTTGCCTCCAAAAACTTCCGCATGCTAAATTTGGGTTTCTTTGCTTGATCAGTTCTCGAGTTATACAGAAATATGTATTTCATTTGTATGGGAGCCTCCCTTTCTAGAGAGGGGAGGGGTCTCAAACTACCATAAAAACATTTCTTGCCTCCAAAAACTTCCGCATGCTAAATTTGGGTTTCTTTGCTTGATTAGTTCTCGAGTTATACAGAAATATGTATTTCATTTGTATGGGAGCCTCCCTTTATAGAGAGGGGAGGGGTCTCAAACTACCATAAAAACATTTCTTGCCTCCAAAAACTTCTGCATGCTAAATTTGGGTTTCTTTGCTTGATCAGTTCTCGAGTTATACAGAAATATGTATTTCATTTGTATGGGAGCCTCCCTTTCTAGAGAGGGGAGGGGTCTCAAGCTACCATAAAAACCTTCTTTGCTTTCAAAAACTCACACATGCTAAATTTGGTTTCTTTTGCTTGATTAGTTCTCGAGCTGTGTAGAAATTTGTGTTTCATTTGTATGGGAGCCCCCCTTTCCAGTGAAAGGAGGGGTCTCAAACCATCATAAAAAAATAAAAATCTCTGCATACAAAATTTCACGCCGATCGGTCCTTTGCTCGCGAGTTAAATCGTGACAAAGGAAACCCCAACTCATTTTTATTATATAGATGGATGATGGTTGAGTATGGATACTTATTAAGCCAGGGTAAGGTCAACTGGAAAATTTAAACAAAATCTGGAATTGCAAGGCTTCAAATAATTCAGGTTAGTTTGCCGGGTATGATAAAACCATAACAATTAAACAAAAAATAGCACCCATTGTTCATTATGAATTCAGAATCCTTCTACAATTAATTTGAGAATATTGATGTAATCGGTATCCCAGCAAGCGACCCACCTTCATAGCAACCGAAGTTTTCTTTAATAACCGGATGTTGTTATTTTCTAATTCTCAAATCGACTCTCCATCAAGCTAGTAATAATAGAATGTTATACATACCAACTGCGTCTCGGTCCACGGGATACCACTGTTCTCGGGAACCGGATACGACAACTGGCGCTATCCAGTGGAGATGTACTTGAAGTCCATGGATCTGCTGGAAGCTGTCAGGAATGACCGCCCGGCGGTAGCAGCTGATGTTCCGAAGTTTCAAAAAAAGACCGGAAGGCTGCGGACCTGCTGATTTCATTTATCCACGACGATCTGTTGGACCTCGTACGGGAGTAGGAAACTTCAAAGGAGATCTGGAGAAGTTTGGAAGCCGTCTACGTCTAGAAGTCGGTTTCATCCCAAACTCTGGTGAGGAAGCTGCTGAAGATGGCTGAAGGGTCAATGAGAAGCCATCTGAAAACCTTCAAAGATTTGGTACGTCCACCGAAACTCGCCGGAGCGAAGGTAGAAGAAAACGATATCGTATCCCAGCTCTTCGTGACTCTTCCCGAGTCATTTGATCCACTCGTCACCGTGCTGGAGAATCTCGGCGAAGATAATCTAAAGCTGGATATTGTTCGAGAGCGTCTTCTTACCGAGGAGCTCAAGAAAACCGACCGGGTGACAGATTCTTGCCAAGAAAAACCAGCAGTTTTTCAAAGATCAAAACAGGAGCTGACGTCTGGTAAGTCAACTGGAAAGTGTAACGCTGTCAGAAGAAAGGCACAAGGCTAAGGATTGCCACGTGAAGTTGAAGACCGATGGACGAGCTGAAGCTAACGCTGCATGTGAAGAAAAGGCGTTGGTCTTTATGACTAGAAGGTGCATTTCCAAGAAGCAACATATGGGTGTGGTGACCTTCTAGTGCCACTGACCACCTTGTGAATGTTAAACACTGTTTCGCTGATCTCAAGAAGCTGAAGCAGCCGATAATCATCAACGTGGTGAAAGACGATCAGTCGCTAATTTCCGGACATAGAGGCACGATCATAGGCATCCAGATGAACTTGAAGGATGTCCTCTTCATACCTGAGCTTTGAGCAAACCTATTGTCAGTGAAGAAGATAGCGAAACCTGGACGTTACTTTCAAGAAGACGGAAGCTATCATAATGCACGGCGGTGAGTTGATCGAAAGATGTCCAATGCGTGGCAATTTTTACGAACTCGATTTGTCTATTGAACCCGTGGCAGCCAACTTGTGTTACAGCTCCACACAAGTTGGCCGCCACAGTTTCAATGGATAAATCGAATTCGTAAAAATCGCCACGCATTGGACATCTTCCGATCAACAGTAATCTCTAGCACCGTTGACTTGGCCATCTGGGAATAAAGGATCTCCAAGCACTCGTTATGCACGACATAGTCACAGGTATTCCAGAAGAACCAGATAAAATAAATTGTTGTGGTGTATGTGTTCTCGGTAAGCAGTTCCGAAAACCATTCACGGGCACATGAGACCGTGCTGCAAGGCCTCTAGAGCGAGTTCACTCCAACATATGTGGCCCTATTACACCGACAGCTTCGGATGGTTTTCGGTACTTTGTTACCTTTATTGATGATTATACGCACTTCGCAGTAGTATATCCGCTCAAAAAGAAGTCCGAGGTGTTCCATAGATTCCGAGAGTACTAGGTGATGGCCAGTGTTGCCTGGCGGCATTACATATCAAAGCTTACCGTAGATCAAAGACACGAGAACTGCTCCAACGACCAACGAGAGTTCTACGTATCCAAAGGGATTCAGATCGAACCTACTGCAGCGTATATCGCACAGCAAAACGGGGTATCTGAAAGGTTCGATCGGACGGTTGTCAAAAAAGTTCGTGCCATGCTGATTGAATCGAAGCAGTTTTAGCGGCGTTTTACATAACCAACCGAAGTCCAACCAACGCTTTATCCTCTCGCAGAACTCCTACCGAGATGTGGACTGGCCACAAACCGGATTTAGGCAAGCTACGTGTGTTTGGCTGTAGAGTATTTGCACTGGTGGCTGCGCAACAAAGAATGAAATTGGACCCGAAAATCAAACCAGCTGTGATGGTTGGCTATACACCAAACGCCTACCGTCTGCGAAATCAAGAAAAGAGGGAAATATTCCTGGCCAGAGATGTCAAGTTTGACGAAAGATGTTTTCCCTTTGTAACCACACCCGTAGTGAAACTTCTTTGGTCGTTATCTTACATGAATATGAAGCTCAAAATGAAGATGAAGAAGGTTGTGATGGTCCCCCTACAGAGGCAAACATCCGCGGAGCAGCGGATCACGACGAAGTAGACGATGAGATGACCAATGAAGAAAACTACGAGACTGTCGAGTCAAACCTCGAAATGGTAACCCCGAGGCGCATGATTCCCGGTAATTTGAAAAATTTCATAATTGGAAAAAGTTTCACTGCCGCGCAGTCCAACTCCTCAGATACTGAATGCCCGACGAAGTTTGATGTCCTGATGAATCAAGACAAAGCCTATTGTTTGATCTTCGATGTACCCGAGGCATATAAGGACGTACTGATGAAGCCCTGTGGAGGAAAGCAGTTGAAGAGGAACTGACGTTCCTGGCGGATAACCGTGTATGACGATTGGTGCAACAACCTGCTGGCGTAGTCCCTCTGAAGTCGAAATGAGTTTTCCGAATCAAACAAGCCACATCTGGAAAGCCGGTGCGATGTAAGGCTCGTTTGATTGCCAAAAGTTTCCCGCAGAACCGATGTTGATGATTTCAGTTTAGAATAGCTGTGCGGATCATTGAATGCTCAATATTGATGGTGTTTGATGGATCACTAGATAGCGGCACATTACTCGCTGCTAGCGAAATTTGACCCTGTGTCAATATCTCGGAGCAGAACGCGCCCTCGAACTTTACTTTGAAAAGTTCAGAAGTGTCCTCGGAATTCGATGCTGTGCGTTCTTCGTATGTCAACGTTGATGGTAGTCCAGATTCTTTCCTTTGATCGTTGACATGTTTCCAGAAAGACTTAGGATCTAATTTCAGCCTAGCCTGCATTTTTCTCAAATAACTGGCACGACTGTGGCGAGACATCCATTTGTATTCGCAGGTATCGGAATCGCAGTGAAACTCCTCCATGCTTAGAATACCATCTGAATGCTGCTCTTTTTGAAGATGTGAGCTTTCGTAGTGCAGCGGACTGCCACGGTGGATTTCTGGTCTTTGGAGCAACCCGCTTAGGAACATGGCGATCGATAGCATAGCTCACGATATTGGAGAGGGTCTGAACTGCAACGTTGATATCGTCGGTGTCAAGAGTAACATTCCAGTCGATGCTCAACAAAATGCCGAGAATGCTGTCATAATAAGCTCTCTTGAAGTCGTAGCTGATTTGATTCGCAACGTTAGAATCATTCGTCGGATGCTCAACCTCGAGCGTGAGATGCAAAGCGGGATGCAGAGGAACCGTTTTAACTAAAATGGAAGGAGCAACAGATATCCTTGGTGCCTGTTCAAAGTTGCTGACAAAACAAAGATCGAGAAGCTCGCCATTTTCGTTGGTAACGTAATTGATTTTCCGCAGCAGATTTGAGTTATAGGTATCGAGCAATCTGAGATTCCCTGCGCGGAATCGAGATACATTCGAGTCCGGGTACCAAAATCCATTTCCCGAAGAGCACCATTTCAGATCTGGGAAATTAAGATAATCTCGTCCACAGCATCTGTTTGAGACGATATTGCATATAGCGATTCAGCATGCTTTTTGATTAACGCAAAATCACGCGTTTTGTTCGGTGGAAGATATAACACACAAAGGAATAGCGAGTATCCAACTAGCTTGATTTGTACCCAGACTTGTTCGGTACTGGCCCAGGATGTATCCTCAATTAGCTGTGCCTTGAAATGCCGATGAACAGCAATGAGTACTCCTCTTCCAGATAACTGGGAACTGTTGCTAGGGTTACGGTCAGTTCGGAAAACTTCATAACAGGTACCAACAATTTGGCTCGATAGGGTCCGTTTGTCGAGCCATGTCTCGGAGAACATGATCACGTCATAGCATTCATCTGAGCATGCAAGCAGGTATTCGTCTATACAGGTTTTCATTCCGCAAGCATTCTGGTAGTAGACCTGTAGTTCTGAGGTTAGAGGATGGAAGCCCATTTACAAATCCCCAAGTTCAGGTCCAGAGCGAATAGGATGGCTGGAGCATGACATTATTTGCTGCACACAGTCCGAATCTGCCAGGTTCACTATTGAACCTCAAGTAAATTCTACATACACAGAAAGATCTAGTTGGAAGGAACCGATTAACAGCGAATTGTTCGAGCGAGTCACATCGGTCGAGTTGCACAGGAGCACTTAAAATAGCTCTTTTTAGAGCAATGAGCATTCCACCTCCTCGTTGGAAATGACTCGTCGCGTTACTTCGGTCTTCTTCTTCTTCTTCTCTGGCGGGAGCGTTACTTCGGTCGCAGCGGTAGATATTATTGTGAGATGACAGCTCATCATTGCTCACGTCGTTCCGCAGCCACGGTTCCGTCAGTACGATGACGTCGTAGTCACTAAAAGCGGTCGCCAAGAAAAACTCGTTCCTCTTGGTGCGAATACTACCGACGTGCTGATAATATACTGTTAACAGAACGGTTGCTTCTCTTAGTGCCGATGAAATAGAGAGCGGCGTCAGTGGAGTAGAGAGAGACGAGAGATCAGACACAGATAGGCGAGAGATAGCGTGAACAGCAACTTCAGGATTATTAGAGACAGGTAATTCATCCAGAATTAACGCTGAGGGGGATATTGCTTTCGGTATTCCAAGTAGAACGGTTGGATCGGGCGCCTTCAGTTTTGGCCTAAAAAAACTGCTTCTTGTTCCCAATGACTTCAAACTCCCAAAAGCGTATTCCTCTTGGACATGTTTCAGTAGCAAGGCAATAGGTTTAGCTCCTACGGCATCTTATGTCTCTGCCAAGGAACAAGTTTAACCACTCGCAGATTGGTAGTTTTCAACTTGGACTCTGCAAGTTCGGTAACATTGCTTTCCGGAACCTCTGGCAAAAT
Source organism: Aedes koreicus (assembly GCA_024533555.2). NCBI lineage: Eukaryota > Metazoa > Arthropoda > Insecta > Diptera > Culicidae > Aedes > Aedes koreicus. The sequence continues at coordinate 18,992 of JAHHFK020004744.1, read as the reverse complement.
ACCCGACAAGTACAACCAGAATTTGTCAAAATCTCTTTCGGCAGTATCCGAGACGACCAGATTCGTATCTGCAGCGCACGTACTGATGCCACACACAGCCTTAGCTGGACGACGACAAGTATTATTTTCGTCAGCGTCGTTTTCACGCAGTCGTTTGGTTCTTGTTGAAGCAAGTTTGCCACATGCACAGATTTATCTAGATTGACACAGATTTTTTTCATTTTTTTTATACAGATATCTGTAAAGATAACACGTTGTTTGGATAAAGCAATATTATTTAGATTTTTGGCAATTGCTTATCCTCTTTAAACCCTCAAATAAAAAAAAAATGAGTACATTTGAGAATCCAATTTTTTCACCAATTCTACTTTCAGTTTACTGTTTTAGGCCCATGAAGCCAAAGAAACAAAAAAAGAACTGACACTTCATTGACAGATGACAGTCTGACAGTCAGTTTGTGTGTGCCCCCAAATAATTTCTCCATAATTTTTTGAGGTAACTTAAAAAAAAATTCTATAGGATTTCCCAAAGATTTTATGAAAACTTCTCAGACATTCCTTGAGATATTCATTCTGGCCTCATTTCTATAGGTATTCTTCAGGAGTTTGTAGGCATTCCTCCAGGGATTCTATCGGGAGTTTTTTCAGGCATTTAATCGACAGTTTCTCAAAACTTTCTTGTGATGAAATTTTCGGTGGAAATTCCTGAACTTGTGAAGTTTTGTGGTTCTTAAGGAACACCTGAAAGAACTTGACTAAAACTATATGGTATTACCTGAAGTAATTCTGGGAGAAAATCTACAGTCCCATATACTTAATTCTTCACTTTAAAAATTCCGCAAGGGTTGCGGAATTTTGGCAGAACCTCCTGCAAGAATTCCTACAAATATACTGTTCTTCCAATTTAGAAGAATCTTCAGGCATCCACGCAGAGACATTTTGGAAAGTTAAATGAATGTTCTCGATAGTTATTTTTACTATTCGAAGCATAGTTATTTGGAACGTGATGTTTTATTATTTTTAATATAATCTTACATTGCGAAAACCTACATATTATGCGCAATTGTTAAACAGTTCCAGATCGATGACACCGTTTACAAAAAAAGGCTATGGGCTTTGGATCAAATGGAGCATCGGTAATGATGGATTCTGACCGATCCGTCAAGAAGCTGCTGAAACGTGATTGACCTCATTTGATAATTATGAAATGAACTTGCCCCTTTTTGGTCTCTGTGTAAGCTACACATACGAAAAGCTGTCATTGTACCAGGAACAGTTAATGCGAAATATCTAAGGTTACTTGTCCTGCAGCCCCAAACGATCCAAGGAATTCCAGATGATACAAAACATCCTGAAATTGAAGTCTTTGAAAGTTCTGCATCCATTTGCTACCAGATTGCTATCGTTGGAGTCAGTTGTCAAATGTAATTTGGAACGGTTTTCGGAACTCGTGTTGTTTTCTCGTTTCAATCCAACTGCGATAACAATCAAACCGCCAGCGCGTTTTCTGTTAGCCACATCTTTACTTCTTGAGCTACGTGTTGCACCTTATCAACAAAGCAAACCGTATTTTCCAGTCAGAAGTTCCGAAATCTCCGAATATGTGCAACCATCTAAAGTCGGAAATATATATCGAGCGTTACCCCTAAAAACTGCACACTTTGAAGGAGTTCAACTCGATTATCAAACAAAATCTGCAAGCGGTGAGGAACAGACCATCGAAAATGAGTTTCGTGAGCTGAAGACGGCAATAATCTGCATCATATCTTGGTGATAGAGTCGAATGGCTTGGAAACTTGTTGGAGAAAACAGCTGTGTTTCAAATGAGCAAATGGGATGTTGGCTTTTACCTTGCTTAGAAAGTTCATTTTCTACTAATTCCGCATTCTTCGGCAGCGGTGGAGCGAGTTTTCTTGCAATACTATCTGAATAAGACCAAAATCCGGCACCGTCCTTGAACTTTTAGTAATCAAAACAAGAACCACATGATTCATTATCATGTTAATACTGGCCTGTCAGAAGGGCTTAAGTGCAATGACCGATTTCCCCCGAGAACATAAATCCCCCGTATAATGATCCGTTTTCTTGTAGAAAGAAGATCCGTTTTGCTGAAGTGTGATGTATGGAAACCGATAGTCGCACTTAAGCCCGATTGAAATGACCGCTTTGTATTGGCTAATGAATGTGTTTTGATAGGAATATATCTGTTTTATTTTGCATTCAACTCAATAGCAATTATGAAAAAGAAGTGCCTTCCCGAGTAAAGTCTAACATCATAAAGATAGAAATTCGAAAATTTATTTAGAAATCAACATCAAGTTGAAATCAAAATTTAGTTTCACTTTACAATTGGCAAATTTGATAACAAATTTAGCTTTCATCTTGCTGTAATCTTGAGTTCACTTTTCTTTGAGAAAAGTAGTTTTGTTTTCAATGTATTGACAGTTCATCAAGTGGAATACTCATTTTCCTTTCAACGGGAAAAAATTGACTTTTCAATTTGCTCTCACTAAAAGCAGGATCAGTTTTTAATTTGTTGTCTCAGGAATAAATGTTTGCTATAAATTTTGATCTTTTAACCGTTAAATTGACCAAAACGACAGCAACCTGAGTTATCATAATCAGCCACATCACAACATCATATTAAGTTTTCTATTTGATCTCAAAATCTACTCGGGTTAGCATTCAGGCACCTGAAAAGTTTCCATTCGACTTTTACAACACAAAGTTTGAAGCAAAGATTTTTGCCAAGATTTTCTGCAGCTAAACACAGAAAAAAATTTTTTTTTGTGGAAAAAATTAAAGATTGGAACGAAAAATAATGTAGCAAGCCTTGTTGAAGGTGCAACCGTTATTCCTGTTAACCTCGAGAAGACCACGAGCAATCGGTTTTACCTCCCTAACTTTAGTTTTAAGATAACTTGTGTATATAATAGTGAAAACATGGCTCTGTAAAGTTGATTCGATTGAGCCTGTTCAAATAAATAAAATTGTAAAAAAAATATGCTTCGTCATGTATTGTACGGATTTTGGTAAACAATCAGAAATTTCACACTCACAGACATCATATTGTCTCTTGAACTGGACTATCTTACCAAACGTTTCGTTTAATTGTCAACATCTCATTGTTTACAGATAAAATAGACTTTTCCCTTGCGATGGGCCTACAATGCTGATTTCGAACAAAATAGATCACCACCCTTCTTAACACACATCTGCGAACCTGTTGTTGTGGCGATCTGGATTGAACAGAAAAATAATCATTAAAGATTTTCATGCTATCATGATTGATACGAGCGTTCGCAAATACTTATTATCTCAACTAAATCCATAGCGTTTTTGCAGCTTCTTACAGTTCACAGAAAATCATCGGAATCTACCTGAGGTCTCCTTTTCTAATGTGACTGTTCCTTTTCCTTATTGTTTGAGAGCAAACCAATTCGTTCCTTCTTTTAATTCGCTCAAAATATACTGTTACCAGGCATCTTAGCATCCTGCTGAAACCAAAGAAGCCAATGTATAAAAAACCTTGCGAACGAAGCGACGCAGAAGAAAACAATTTATCTGTCGGGTGCGATACCTGTGTAAAAGTTTTAGTTCAACATAGAAATATCCAGGGCAAAAAAAAAAACTCAAGGAAGTCTGGCACAACAACGGAAAAAAGGTGTCCTTTTAAATTGGCATATACTGCAGCTGCAGCTGCCAACATCTTGGCATAGTAATTGTTCTGATTTTCCTTTTTTATTTTTATCGATTGGTGAATAGTTTCACCAGCAGGTAGATTGGAGATTTGTGATTTTTTTTGTAAGGTACACTTTTTAAATGGATTTGCAAATTGCCGAGAAACTGAAGTGAACCAACGACTGGGTACTATGCAAACGTCATCTGGTTCTCACTAACTGCAAATTACTTTGCCAACTTTTAAGACAACGGTCATTTGAAAGTAGATTTTATCACTATGCATTACATTCTGTTTTATGTTGCCCATAGGACCTCATTTCCATTGATTTGTCGATCCTGTTTTCACCACTACCAGTCCAGTCCATTACTGTGCCATGAGTGCATGCAGGCATGAATCCGCTCTGCGTGCTCCACTATCGGCCGGCGCGGTATGTTGTAAGTCGAAAACCGTATGTAAACATGTGGCTCGATCTCGATCGATGGCGCATAGTGCGAGCATAATTTCATTCCCAGCGTACCTACACAATTTTCATTGCTGCTCCTTTTCGGAGCTCCCTTTTCTCGCGTGTGTGGTGCACAATGTAATGTGCACAGTCTAGGGATGCTCGAGATGTATTGAAATATGAAAAGGTCCACGCATTGGCCAAGTTTCTCGACGCCCTTAATTTTGCCGAACGTTATCGGATATCCATAATTATTCGTTGAGTGAACGTAGTTGTTTTTGGTTCAACTTGGAGGGTCTATTAAGGTTATATTAGGTGCGCAACTAAGTTCTCGCTGTTTTTTGGTGCAAAAGGAACTTTATTTTGAAAACAAAGGTTACAAACGAATTATTCAAAGTATTGCCCATCACAAGCTACGACTTTTTCCCATCTTTCTGGTAGAACGTGAATACCATTTCGATAGAACTGTTCGTCTTTTGATGCTATCCAAGAATCAAGCCATTTTGAGATGTCATCATATGAGTGGAATTGCTGACCAGTGAGACCATGTGCCATCGAACGGAACAAGTAATAATCGGACGGTGCAATATCAGGAGAATATGGCGGGTGGGGTAGGACTTCCCATTTGAGCGTTTCCAAGTAGGTTTTCACGGGTTTCGCAACGTGAGGTCGAGCGTTGTCATGCTGAAGAATCACTTTTTTCGTGTCTGTGCTCGTATTGTGGCCGTTTTTCGTGCAGTGCTCGGCTCAATCGCATCAATTGAGTTCGATACCGTTCCCCGGTAATGGTTTCGTTTGGTTTCAACAGCAAAATAACACCAACTTGGTCCCACCAAATACACAGCATAACCTTCGCAGCGTGAATATTCGGCCTAGGCGACGATGTTGAAGCATGCCCGGGCAGTCCCCATGAATGTTTCCGTTTTGGGTTACTGTAATGAATCCATTTTTCGTCACCCGTCACAATGCGATGTAGAAAACTCTTCCTTTTTTGCCGCTGGAGCAGTTGTTCACAGACGAAAAAACGACGCTCAACATCTCTTGGCTTCAAATCGTAAGGAACCCAAGTTCCTTGCTTTTGAATCATTCCCAACGCATGCAATCGCTTAGAAACGGCTTGGCGGGAAACTCCTAATCCTGAACCAAGCTCTTCTTGCGTTTGACACGAATCCTCATCGAGCAATGCCTCCAATTCAGAGTCTTCGAAGTTTTTTTGGCCTTCTTTCGCGCGGACGATCATCAACACTGAAATCACCGTTTTTGAAGCGACGAAACCAATCACGACACGTTGTTTCACTCAGAGCAGCATCACCGTAAACTTTTTGGGGCTCTCGATGTGCTTCAGCCGCCGTTTTCTTCGAATGAAAGAAGAAAATCAACACTTCCCGCAAATGAAGATTATTTGGCACGAAATCAGACATCTTCAAACAACCAAAATATATAACACTAAACCAAAATCACTGATTTGGCAAAGCGGTTTGTTTACCATATGTCTGAGCTTGGTTTATGACGCTTGAGATGTACAACATTCGACCAGCACTTACTACTGGCGCCATATATTGCTAAACAGCGGGAACTTAGTTGCGCACCTAATATTTTGTTATTGTGTTCGCCGATTTTTTTCAATTAATTTAACACGCGTGCATTCAGATCTCTTGTTTTCTCAGCGATTTAATTTGGATTTACGATATTCCACTAGTTGAACACACATTCCATATGACTTTAATGAGAGTTAATGAGAGAATTTTTCTAAAGTGATATTGCTATAACAATAGTTTATGAGAAGTTTTGTCCTTCAAATCGTTGTTTATTAGAATTGAACAAATACCTAATAATCAGTACTAGGTGTTTCTCAATCTAGCCGTTGACTTAGAAGATCATGAGGATAATTGAGCGCCCCAGGTTGCTACTCTGTTATTGCCAGATCAGCTGTAATTATAGGGTGTCACACAATAAGTGTCACTAAAACAAAATGGGATTACAGCAAAACAAATCAACTAAATCATAGCATTTATTTTTCAATTGAAAGATACATGTTATAGAAATAAACCATAGTAATTCAATTCGAATCTCTCGCCCTTTTCCTTGATAACTTTGCGCGTTATAACTCTTTGTAAACCCATCGCACGCACGATTTCCTGAGGAATTTGGTTCCAAATATCAACCAAATGTTTCTTGAATCGATCTAAAGTAAGCTCTTTCGTAGGGCCTATATGTTGAAGCATACTACTGTGTTCAAAAAAATAAGGTGACTTTTGTTATATTTCAAAAAATCTGTATTCAATCATCAAAATCTATTTCGTCCCCTTCAAAATAGCCCCCCTCTGATGCAATGCACTTATGCCAGCGTTTTTTCCAATCCGCGAAGCAGGCCATATAGTCGGCTTCCGGGATGCCCTTCAATGCGCACAGCGATTCTCGTTGAATCTCTTCAATCGATACAAAACGGTGTCCTCGAAGTGGTCTTTTGAGTTTTGGGAATAGCCAGAAGTCACACGGAGCCAAATCAGGTGAATACGGTGGTTGTGGAGCGATATGAGTTGAATTTTTGGCAAAAAACTCACGAAGAACGAGAAGAAAAAAATTGAGCGATTTCGGCACCAAACGCGATTTGACTCTTCTGAGGCCCAATTGATCCCTAAAAATCGATTCAATCGATCCAATTGAGATGCCAAGCATATTGGCAAGGTCTCTAATTGTTAATCGACGATTTTCAAACACGAACTCTTTGATTTTCTTCACGTGTTGCTCATCAGTTGACGTCGATGGCCGTCCTGGCCGTTGCAAGTCTTCAACGCGTTCTCGACCGTCTTTGAAGTCATTGTACCACTTATAAACATTTTTTTTCGACATGGCTGACTCACCAAAGGCTTTCTGCACCATCCTCAACGTTTCAGCAACAGAAATATCGTTCCGCAAACAAAATTTAATGGCACTTCTTTGCTCAACAAATTCAGACATTGTAAAAATCGCCGAAAGCACTTTTGGTCGTTTAAAAAACACAAGCGTAAATAAAGTAATTATGGAGGGAATGTCATGAAATGCCAAATATATGTCACTAATAAGCCTACCAACGTAAAAAAAAATGTTTGGACAATAGCTCAAACGCGCAAATTTTTAATTAAAAAGTCACCCTATTTTTTTAACACAGTGGTATAACCTCTAACAAAGTAGTCAAGTGGGTTGAGATCCGGTGAAGATGCAGGCCATTCTTCGCTTGTGATGAAATCGGGCAAATTTTCCACGCACCACGCTTGTTTCTTCTTTGTCTTGTGAGCTGAGCCCTGTTGGAAACAATATGGTGTATTCCCATACAGCGTTGAAGCATGAGGAAGCAGATGGTTCTTCAAAACCTGCTCGATGTAACATTCAGAGTTGATTTTTACGTTAGGTTCTATGAATAGCAGAGGAAGTTTCCCTTTTCATGAAATGGCGCCCCATACCATGATTTTTCTGATAGCGTTACATGATACATTCTGATAGCGTTCTACAGCTAGTTTATCCCTTGGAATATTGGCAAGACTTTTGCCATACACACGATTATTTTGTTGATTGTCGTGCCGTACCAAACGATTTCTGCTTTTTTAGACCCTGGCTTGCTTTTGACACTCCGTTAATCCGTGAACCCGTTGTTTTTTGTACGGCTTGCATTCCAGATCATATCGTTCATTGAAGCAGGGGACATTTGAAATTGTTTGCTCAATTTACGGCCAGATACGGCCGGATTACGTCTTATTCGCTCCCTCACACATTTCGTTAAAGATTTTTCATTAGGGCCTAACTGACAAACGTAAACAATGGCTTTTTCCGCGATTTTCTCGTCATTGAAAACTCGCCTAATCAATCCACTGCGCTTGTTTCGAAGAGGAAGAGGTCATCTATCCGATAGAATTGGAGGCTTACATGAGTAGCCATTGTTTACGTTTGTCAGTTAGGCCCTAATGAAAAAGTTTTGTCGATTTGATCTTTTTCTTCGTTCTAGCAGTTCGTCTGGCACCTCCTTTGTGTTGAATATGGACATTTCTAGTTTCCTTGAACCGTTTTAAGGTACGAAAAACAAAACGCTTACTCACTCCGAACTGCTTAAGGCTAATTCAATAGCCTGACACGGTCTAAGCTTTTGCAAATGTAATTTAAAAAATTTGCTCCCGTATGGCTTCCATGGTAGCTGATAAATATAAATAAACGAAATCGCTTATTTATCTTCAGCGATAAGCTGTCAAAAGAATACACTCAAAACGGGTATAATCAATTCCGCTATTAAAATTACCCAGCTGAAATAAACCAAGACTGAAAAAAGGTAACACCTATTGTGAGACACATTGTACACAGAGGACCACCAGATGATGCTGAGCATGAGCATGATTGACCGCCCGAAGTTGCTACTCCGTTACTGCCAGATCAGCTGTTATTACACAGAGAACCAAAAGATGTTGCTTGGGACTAACAGACATCCTCAATGTGTAAAACTGGTGATCCCAAACTAAGGCAATACCAGCGCCGGCCTCGCCCGAATGGAGGTCAAGTAGGGAATGAGTAGGAATATGCTGACGTGATACTCGCTCTATTGGAAGCCGAGAACATCTCTGCACTTCCACGAGAAATCACTGGGATTTTGGAAAATGGCTGCGTTTGTAGCGGGATCCGCTTTGCTAAACGGTGTGCTGAAATCAACTGATGTCGGCAGCGAATAAGATATCTAACATTGTTCCCGATTTATTCTCTGTACAGAGATAAACATTCAAGTTATTCAAATGTTTGCACCGATTTAAACCAACAGTAAGGATGCTGTTGGGGCCACTCACAAGTGTGAGTGGTTTATTTCAGCAGAAAACAAAAATATGTTAATGTCATCGAGTTTGAGGACCGATTTAAACCAACAGTAAGAATGCCGTTGGAGCCACTCACTAGTGTGGGTGGTTTATTTCATTGGAATACAAGAATACGTTGAAATATCCAATTTGACGACCGATTTGAGCCAACAGCAAGGATGCTGCTGGGTCCACTCACAAGTGTGGGTAGTTAATAGAAAAAAACCTTTTGCTACTCAGCAGTAACACATATACACTACCTGAAATCACCCTTCCTATAATCTTGAAGATGTAAAAATTTCTCGACGATTATTTTTCGTAGGGAAAATAATAATGATATGCAATTAATAATAAGATGCAGCTATATACCGCTTTACAGCTCAACCATTAGTCGATGAATGTATACTGAAATGTAAAGGTCATGATATAATGGAAATAACACGATGTTGTAAAGAAACACCAAACAATGTACATATGAAATGCAGCTGTCTGCCTCTTCCGCTGCGGTGCTAGATGATTGAAACTCTGAAATGGCGAAAATTCCAACGTGATATAATGAAATAAAGTCGATCACCCAACAACCCACCAAAACAGCAAAGAAAACTCAAGCAAACAACGAGGCGAAATAAATTTCATATGAGTATGATCGCTGTTCACCAAAAACAGGAAAATTTTTTTTTTTTTTTTTTTTTTTGTTGGGGCGTAGAACCACTGCGTCCACTGAGTTGAACTTTTGTGGTATACCCCTGTTTACTATTCTAATTCGCATCTTGAGGCTAGATCACCATTTGTCAAGTGGCCAGCCTAAGACGCGTCTCCCAGTCAGGCATAATTGAGTTTATAAAACCCACCACCTTTCTAGGATTTGCAGTCCAAATTTCTTTAGGTTGCATATAGCCACTGTACAGAAATTTATGTCTGCTCTTGTACAAAGCATCACAACTGCAAAGCAGATGTTCCGAGGTTTCACGTTCCATGTTACAGAAACGACAGATATCATTCTGAACCTGGCCAATGTTTTTCAAATGATATCTACTCGGGCAATGTCCGGTTACTAGGCCAGTATAGGTACAAAGAACTCTCTTATTGAGCTCCAGAAGCTTTTTACTAATTGTAACGTTTGGAATTATAAACCTTTTTGCTTGAACACACTTTGTGGTGACCAACCAATTGGTCATCACCCTTTGCTCTTCCCAAGATTTTAATTCCATTTTTATGGCACAGTATGATATACCGCAGAATGGTTCTGGGCCAATAAACTGTGCGTTTGAACCTTGTTTAGCAAGCTCGTCTGCCCTTTCATTGCCTTCAATGCCACAGTGTCCCGGAACCCAGAATAAATTTACCGAGTTCTCTTGGCACAGCTTTCGCAGTGAAAGAATGCATTCCCAGACAAGTTTGGATGTACATTTATAACTACTTAACGCTTTGAGTGCTGCTTGGCTGTCTGTAAAAATACAAATATTTGCATATCTATATTTTCTCTTCAGACAAACGTTAACACATTTTATTATAGCAAAGATCTCCGCTTGGAAAACCGTTGGATAGTTTTCCATCGCCACTGAGATTTCTACCCCAGGGCCGAAGATTCCTGCTCCCGTTTTTGTTCCAATTTTTGAGCCATCAGTGAAGAATTTTATGGAGCCATGACGAACAGTGGGACCTCCGACTTCCCAATCTAAACGTGACGTTTCACATATGTTGTAAGGGATGTCATGGTTTTCCACAGGTTTCATCCAGTCACCATTCATATACATCACTGGCCCATTTTGAAAGTTTTGTGAAATGCTCAGGTGACCGACTAAGTCACCAGGCATGAAAGTTTTCAGCCGTTTAAGTCTAAGCATACTCTTTTCTGCTTCTAGTTGCACGTATTCGTGCAAAGGCAGCAGATTTAGAATTGCATTCAACGCATTTGATGGAGTGCTGCGCATCGCTCCCGTTATAGCAATGGATACTAGCCGTTGAAGTTTTGCAAGCTTTTTCTGTGCAGTAGCCTCTTTTGTTTTTGGCCACCACACAAGAGCAGCATAGGTTACTTTTGGACATATTATGGATGTATAAATCCACATTATCATTTTTGGTCTTAGACCCCATTTTCTGCCAAATGTTTTTGAGCATATCCAGAACGCACTAGTTGCCTTACCGATCACATACTCAAGATGAGCATTCCAGATCAGTTTGGCATCCAGTATCACTCCTAAGTATTTAACCTGTACACTAGGACCATAAACAATGTTAGTTTTTGAATTAAGTCTTTAGACAAAGAAAAAAAATTTTTTTTTGTAGAATCCGTCGTACATGATCCTTTCTAAAAAAAACATAAACAACCATCACATCTTCTCAAGTACACAACGTGAGTTAGGTAGGCTAAAACTTACAACAATGCACAAATGCGAAGCTAAAAAAAGCATGAAAACTACTGTGAAGGGATGCTACAATACAAAATGACAATAACAATCATACACTAAGTACGCAGTAGGCTGCTACCTAAATTTTCACAGAATTACGGATTTTTGAAATTGGTTTGACCAAAAATGACTTTTTTCACATATTTTATGAAAATTTCAAATTTATACATCTTATAGACATGAAATTATGATCACATGAGGTCTATACATTGATTATAGTGTTGTCAAAATTTCAGCCAAAAAATAATAACATATATCATCAATGTGTAAAAACTAGTGATTCTAAATTAAGGCAATACCGGTCTGGTCAATTATTTGAACATTTTTTATCAACTAAATTGACATTGATTTTGAAGAGTACAAATCAAAAACTGAACGTGAAATAAAATCTTGTCCAAACATTTTATTTAGCTACGTGAAAACTAAATTTAAATCGGACAATTTTCCATCAAAAATGCATCTGAACGAAAATTTTGGGAAAATAATTGTAACTTATTTGCAACGCTTTAGTCATTGTTTTTACGACCCTTACACAATTGAAACATTATGCATTGTGCATATGAGGTCGATACTGGAATATTGTAGTGTAGTCTGGTCACTTTTTTCAGTCATCCATGAAGAGCGATTAGAGTCTATACAAAAACAGTTTATATTGTTTGCATATTAGGTTGAGGAAGATTTCCTCTCTCACCTTATGAAGCTCGCTGCAGGCTTATCAGCAAGCAAACACTAAAAAACGGCAAGAGTTTGCAAAGGTACGAAACCTTGTTAACGGCATTTTATTTATTTATTTGTCGTCAATCGAGTAGACCGTTGTGTTACATAGATTATCCTATACGCTAAGTTGTTTTAACTCAAAATTGTTTTAATACTATATAATATGCATGGGCAGATCTTACTAAATATAAAGTCCTCCTAGCTATTACTGCGCACGGAAATATTGCCATAGTTTTGTGTTGGACATTGTAAAATCAATACTATTGCAATGTTTATTATAAGTGGGCATCATTTGATTAATGGGTCAAAATTTTCCTTAGTTCGTACGATGGTAATTAGTTGCAAATAACTGTCGGTGCCATAAATAACGTGTTGGTGTGTAGAAGTATAATTTTAATAAAAGTTCCATCGAATCAGTTCTATGTGAGACAATGTTATTTATAAATGAAACCATCGGAAATTCTCGACGCTCTTTCAGTGTTTGAATGTTGATAAGCATACATCGAGCTTCATACGATGGTAAAGGAAATACAATCCAGCCTCACTTGTGAAGTGCGTATAATAAAAACAGTTTTTGCACAGATTCTGTTTTGTGTTCATGTGTAATTGATGGAGCTCCCAAACAAGCAACAATAAAAGTTGATTTATTCCTGTTAAATCTTACAATTTGTTCACGGTTGGTCAGGTATGATTCAAGCCATTTGATGAGTTTAGGTTTCCCATTTTTTGTAATTTAAAAAGAAGCATACGTATGTCGACACGCTCAAATGTTTTGCTAAAATCCGTGTACAAAACTTCTACATAGCTTCCGTTATCCATTGCTTCTAGAGATTAATTCACAAATTTGAGTAAATTAGCGGTTGCCGAACGGCTTTTGAAAAATCCGTGCTCTGAGGTAGTTATTCTATTTTATATTTGGCTATATAGTCTTTCATTTATGATCGCCTCAAAAAAATTTGCGATGCACAGATAAGGGCTATACCACGATAATTGCTGACGTCAGATTTTTTACCAGATTTGAAAATAGGTTCTAGGAATGACTTTTTTTTTCATATTTTCTGAAAGTCTCCGGATTCAAGTGACGTATTAAAAAGCCAAAATAAAGGAGCCTTAAGCTCAGTTGCCGAAATTCTCATAAAAACAAAAGGGAGTCCATCAGGTCCCGAGTCTTTAGATGCGTCCAATTTTTTTAATGCCTCCAAAATGTCATGCACATTGATTTCACTAATGCTGATGTCAGTTGGAAATTCAGGATGGAAACCAAAGTATTCACGATCGCGATCTGGTTCTGAATATGATGTGTAGTTTTTTTTGAAAACAAGTCCGCAAATCAATTGCATATCTTTTCTGAGTTATTACCTTATCGCAGATATCTACATAGTTTTCCATATTTTCTTGACTATTATTATTTCTATAGATTTTATGTACTTTCTGTTTACGATTTTTTAAGTTTCTCATTTCCTTGTTGAACCAAACCGGATTTTGGAAGTAACTTGACGCCTTCTTCTTTTGACCGGAATTTCTTCATGTAAACTCTAAACAGCTTATTGTAGAATACTTCAGTTGCCTTTTCCACATTTTCTTCAATCCTCAACACTGTTTGCCAATCAATAATATGTAGTTTATTCCTAATGTTGTCATAATTTGCTAATTGGTAATCAAATATTTCCTCGAATTCATTGTCTACAAGTGTTTCATAGTTATGCACAAACAAATACTAGTCGACTTCAGTGTGAAATGCTTCATTTCTCCATATTGGCGATAATGATTCATTTACATAAAAGTCTTCTTAAATGTTTGTCAACAGCAAGTCCAAGTAGCAATTTTGTTGATTTTTTACATAGTTAATTTGATTTAGTACTAAATTTGCAATTTTATCAAACATAAAATGTAATGTTTCGTTTTCTCCAAAGACTGGCAGTAGCATGTATTTGTTATCCATGTCTGGAATGAAGTCAACATTTTGTTGGTTAAAATCACCATAAATATGTAGTTTAACTTCTGGAGATGTGCTAGACATAATTTCTTCAACAACACCGACAATCTTATCGTTTATGTCTTTACGGGCATTATTTGGAGGAAAGTAAACCGAAACAAAAATATGTGTTTCGCCAGCGACTTGAGCTTTTGACCACACGTGTTCAAATTCTTTAAATTTAATTGTCATTATTATTTCAGGGTTCAAAGTGTGTGAAACAGCGACTAGAACTCCATCTCCGGACTTCTTTTCTGACCATTGATAATTACGGTCATCCCTATAGACATGAAATCTTTTACCAAAGACCTCCTCGCTTCTTACACCTTCATTTCAGATAGTTTCATTTGCAAAAATCACTGTGTAAGAATAACTTAAAATCTTTTTCTAAATTTCTTTAATCTTACCAGCGCTTCTCATTCGATTAAAATTCTGAGAATATACTTCGATTTCACACGCTGATTAACAACATTAGAATCGTTTGTATTAAAACTATTTACCATTGTTTCGCATCACTAAACTAAATCTAATCAAAACTAAATTTTTACAAACCCTCTCAGCAACTGCGAAATCGAAATATTTTTATTACAAATCATTATCGCACAAACTACGCTAAATTTGGACCTCTGAATCAGATGATGGCAACCTACAATTTGCCAAGCGATTCAATCGATTTTACAATCATAAAATCCAAATTGAAGCAAAACTTCAATGCTATACTTTAAATAAGCACACGCCATATGAATAATGTACACCAGGCGCTGCTTAGACTAAGTCTAATCTTATGTATTTTATAACCTCGATTATAACTTGGATTAAGAAGAAAATGTAACAAACGGACTACTCATGATTGCTGACAATAAATAAATAAATTATGACAATTTGTGTTGCTTGGATAGTAGTTAAGTAGGTTAAAAAATTGTTACAATCTCATTTGGCTGTCCCTTGAGGTTTTTTGGTTTTTCAAATTACACCAGTTGAAGGAGTTTTTCAAATCCTTTGCAATGAAACTTGTGACAGCAGAAAAAAACCTATGTTACTAATATCAAATTCGTTTTTGAACCTAGGTTGGAACTAGTTCCAACCTGCGATACCCGAACTTATTGTCAGTGGAAACCTCAATCCGATACGAGTTATAAATAAAACCATATACACTTACTATGAACAAACAACAAGCCGACCCAATCTATACCCGATCAAGGTTGGAACTGAATCAAAATCGAATTCGCTACAAGATTTTAACATTAATTTGTAAACTAATTGATCTATAAATTGATGACTCCTTAAAAAAAAGCTCAGGCAATGCGGGAACATAATGTCCTCAAATGACTGTTCACTGCCATGGGAGAATTTGACCAACCCTAGCAGCACAAACCTGGAATACTAGCCGACTGTCTGTTTGGTTTGCCCGTTCGTTGCCAGCGCATAGTTTATAGTGTACGGGTATGGTTCAATGTGTTTGATGTTTGTAAAAAGGAGCAGATGTTGATTTCAGTTTTCCTCTTTCGATTCTTTTTCGTCTTCTTCGTCGTCGTTGTCGCTGTCGTTTTATTTGATATGTTGAGCACACATAAAAGGATCGAGCAGCGGAGCAGGAGAGTGTGAGACCGACGAAACCTTTTACCATCAGGAGTGTGTAAGATCTACGAGTAGGATGACTTGCTCATTGCTGCAGTTATCATGGTGATACGATGAGGATTTCGGCCGATTGCAGTAATGAATCCCAATTTGTGGAAAAAAAAAATAGGAACAGAACCGTAGAACGGCATTAAACTAGAGATCCATTATAAAAGCCATTGTCTGCGGAGAAGCGAAAAAAATGCTCTTTCTGCTATGGCTTTCTGCACCAGTATTGGTAGGTAATTAAATATTTTTTTTATTTTATTTTTTATCCAGAGACCGTATCGCATGAATTACTAAAAGATTAATAAATTTTTGGCGCATTCGATGTGTTTGCGCGCACATACGCACATACAAATACATCGAGCGGCTCAAGGTTGGGGTCCTTATGTTGCTGTCTGCATTACCTACCACCGACCGTGTCTGTTTCTGATTGTTTGGCGGAACAGCATTATATTTGCATGCAAGGATAATCAATCCCTGGGAGAACAAAAAATTATGCGTTGTGGCCAAAGGTGCCTGCACGAGGCTGATTAAAAATAAAATTTATTATCCTTTTGTGTGCATATTTTCGTGGCGGTGGTCATTCATCTTCGAGCAAGAATGCTACGGCAGAATTTAAACTAGCCGACGATGGTTGAGTATCAAGCACTCATGATGAGAAGCAAAATTTAAAGGATGTCTATGGATAGTTTAGCAGTACGTACTGCAAGCATTCCGTGTTTGTTCTATTGAACCATAATCATATGCATTATGAATTATTTCTCATCGGCAGAAACATTAAAATATCATATCAAGAAAATTCTTTCGTTTCATGAACGTCAACATAAAACAATGAAGATCTACTTATTTACATATAACTAGCAAATACTTATTGACGATTAAAAAGAAAAGAAGACCAAAGCACTAATCCATTGTACACCTTAATTCAACTTTCGTGCAAACAGAAAGCTACGATGACATAATGTTTTCACGACAACAATACCTTGCATTCGACATGCACCAAATAGCAGAAGTGCATTGAAACGCACCGAGCAGCGTTCATTAAATCCCTTGCGAGCAAATAAAACAGCAAAAGGACATTCATCAACGGGAGCAGTCGCATAAAATTAACCATACCCCGGAGGAGAAATCCCCCTGGAATACAGTCAAGAAGGGCACATTCGCATCATAGTAATCTCCGAGCACTCCAATACCCCCACCCCTTTCAAAATATAGAACATTCTTGCTCCTACGCAATAACCACTACAACTGTGCTGCTTCTTCCGATTACTGGTGCAAAGGATTCTGATACGTGCAGCAAGGATATGACGAGGAGGGTTTTTTTTTTTGCGATGACGCATCGCCAACCCTCCTTTCACACTGCACTGTGAGCCGAACCGCCTGACCCGCACTCCTATCTTCCCGAGTACATTTTTCAAATGGAAGACATAGATTCTGATTCAGCGTGGCCATCTTTGCACTACGGATCTTGGGGCACCTTAACCGACGAATAGGATTTTGCGTTAGTAATATGCTGGTTTGGTTTGCGTGTCTCTTTGCTGTTTGGATCACAGTGGCAAATATTACAACGTTGGTAATTCAACTGAGTGATCTGCTAAGAGCGGCTTTTTTCACAGTGTATCACCATCGTCAAGATCCACACGCATTTTCCGTGCAGATTGTGCTAGACAACAACAGCAAGAACCTCAACCGGTTGGGTGCAGAAGGAACGTCCACTCGTGCGTAAGATGTTTCTGCAATATGCCATTCGTTAGGTTAGGTAGAATGGAATTGCGCGAGAGAAGAGTGCGGAAATGCGAAAAAGAAGTAGGAGACTAAAAATCGATTTTCTTTTCATAAACAAAAGATTTTCTACGCACTTACCGGTGGTGCTGCTTCTAGTCGTTAGTGGTAGACGGAATGAAGGGAGAAGAATAAGAAATATAAGGGAAAAATGCGTGCTTCTTTTGTTATTTACTACGGTCGATAACGAGGACCTGGAGTTTTGAAGTAATGCAAGTGATTTTTTTTATGAGGAGGTGCAATTATACAACGAACTGTGTCAGCTTTCAATCGGGTTAGAACGAATAACTCCTACCATCTATTTTTTTAAATCTATGAAAAAAAAACAATTTCATAATATTTAATTACATATTTTTCACGAAGGTTATTATATTATTATATTCAAAATATTTATGATAGCATTATATTCATCACTTAAAAGGACAAATTCTCTGATGTATGTATGTTATACAAGTTGACCCAACGGACTTCGTCCCGTCCAATATTTATTTATCGCATGCAATTGCTTAAAAATCGATTCAAACAATAAATCGGTTTTCGATATTTACAATGTTTTTTTTTTTAATCGCGTGAAAGCTCTTCATCGTTGTAGTCAATCTGAAATTGACTGTTAATTGTCATATTGGAGATTTGGATATTTTCAATTAAGCCAAATTATGATAATCGGCAGTCATTTCAAATTGTTGATAATTTGTGATTAATTGGTGTATGATGATGATGATGGCCCCGCCACATACCCCTACAAAGGTTTGAGCTAGACGATTTATCCATTAGATAATTTATTTAAAAGCAATTCAACCAGTTATTCACAAAAACGAACTGACTTCATCTACAGATGTAAACTTCTTCAAAAACTGTTCATTTGCTTTACAGCGATGTAATTGTGAAAAGCTATTGATGTCAACCACAAATGTTTGCAAGTATTCCCAGCGATCAGGAAATCCTATTACAATTCAAATCACAGAATTCCGTATAAGGACATTATCAAAAGACAAGCCAATATCCGATCCTGCCCGCTACAGAGCCAATGCAGTTCCAACACTAATGGAGCCGCCAGCTTAGTTTTGGGCTGACCAAGGATATCCCCAACCAGTCAAATCGAGAAAATTTCCAAACCGAAAAAATCCTAATCGAAAAGTTAAACTTTTACTTTCAACCACAACAGAATTGGCAATGGAATTCCCCGACAATCAGCCAGACAACCCACTACTATTTCATGGTATCTTCTCAAGCATCAGAGGCCAATTTTTCTTTTCATAAATTCAAAAAGAAGTCCTTTATACCTGTTTACCGTGCGCGAGGCTCAAACTTTTGTAGACTACTTTCTTTATTTTTGTTTTAACTACAACAACATGAAACAAATTTGTTCCAACGCATGAAAATTGGTTGATTTCTGTATGATGTCTTGCCGGACCGACTTGTGTTAATTACGGTGCTGTAAGATATCATAGAGAAGCTTTCCAAAACAACAAAGTTTACTGCTTTTTCATTGTAACAATTTAGCACTGGCATCTGAATTGAAGATGTTCTATTGACTGATTGTGGAAAAT